>CAUHTR010001445.1:0-18424 GCA_959609185.1 Schmidtea polychroa | reverse complement strand
ATGTGAGTAGGTAGTTATGAGCGTACTGCAACAATTACCCCCCCCCCCCCCGGGGGGGGGTTGTTGCAACTTTTTTTTTGTTGCAACTTTTTTTTTGTTGCAACTTTTTTTTGTTGCAACTTTTGATTACGCAATTTTTCACACTATAGTGAGGGGGTTTTTTTGGTCCTGGGATTTTCAATACAAAAAATTTTTTTCTATACAAAAACGATGGTCCTGGGATTTTCAATACAAATAAAATTTTTTCAATAGAAAATCCGACTACCAATAAAAAAGCATGGAATTTTCAGACTATAGTGAAGGGGTCTCGATGGTCCTGGGATTTTCAATACAAATAAAATTTTTTCTATACAAAAATCCGACTACCACTAAAAAAGCCAAGGATTTATCACACTATAGTGAGGGGGTTTTTTTGGTCCTGGGATTTTCAATACAAATAAAATTTTTTCTATACAAAAATCCGACTACCAGTAAAAAAGCCAAGGATTATTCAGACTATAGTGAGGTGGTCTCGATGGTCCTGGGATTTTCAATACAAATAAAATTTTTTCAATACAAAAATCCGACTACCAGTAAAAAAGCATGGTAATTTAAGGTCTCAGGATATTTTCAATACAAAAATCCGACTACCACTAAAAAGCATGGTAATTTAAGGTCTCAGGATATTTTCAATACAAATAGGTGGTCTACACTAAAAACAGTAGTAATTTAAGGTCTCAGGATATTTTCAATACAAAAAGGTGGTCTACACTAAAAAACAGTAGTAATTTAAGGTCTCAGGATATTTTCAATACAAATTTGAATTACCACTAAAAAAGCATGGATTTTTCTAGGTCAATTCAGGTGGGGCTTCTTGGTCCTGAGAAAAAGGTGGTCTACACTAAAAACGTGGTAAATTTTTTAATTAAAGTAAATTATGGTTATAAAAATTAAATTACAGTAAATAATGGTCCAAATTTTTCAAATACAATAAATTATGGTCCTAAAAAATTAAATTACAGTAAATTATGGTCAAAATTTTTCAAATACAATAAATTATGGTCCTAAAAAATTAAATTACAGTAAATTATGGGTCTAAAAATTTGAATTACAGTAAATTATGGGCTAAGATTTTTGAATTAAAGTAAATAATGGTCCAAATTTTTAAATAAAAGTAAATAATGGTCCTAAAAAATTAAATTACAGTAAATTATGGTCAAAATTTTTCAATTAAAATAAATTATGGTCCAAATTTTAAAATTACAGTAAATTATGGTCCAAATTTTTCAATTACAGTAAATTATGGTCCTAAAAAATTAAATTACAGTAAATTATGGTCAAAATTTTTAAATTAAAGTAAATTATGGTTCTAAAAATTAAATTAAAGTTAATTATGGTCCTAAAAAATTAAATTAAGGTTCATATTTTCGAATTAAAGTAATTAATGGGCTCAGATTTTTAAATAAAAGTAAATAATGGTCCTAAAAATTGAATTACAGTAAATTATGGGCTAAGATTTTTAAATTAAAGTAAATTATGGCTCAAATTTTTAAATTAAAGTAAATTATGGTCTAAATAAGTAAATTAAGGTTCATATTTTCGAATTAAAGTAATTAATGGGGTCAGATTTTTCAATTAAAGTAAATTATGGTCCAAAACTTTAAATTAAAGTAATGAATTGTCTCAAATAACTAAATTAAGGTTCTAAAAAATTAAATTAAAGTTAATTAAGGTCAAAATTTTAAAATTAAGTAATCAATGGTAAAAATTTTAAATTAAAGTTAAATAAGTAAATTAAAGTAATAATTTTTAAATTAAGTAAATTAAAGTAATGTAATAAGTAAATTAAAGTAAGATTTTAAAATTTATTAACAAAAAGTTGAAATAATAGAAGGTGTTTGAGAATTGAAATTTTTTAATGAAAATTTTTATGAAATATTTTTCAATGGTAATTTTTAATGGAAATTTTTATGGAATAATTTTTTATGTTAATTTTTAATGGAAATTTTTATGAAATAATTTTTTAAGTTAATTTTTAATGGAAATTTTTATGAAATATCTTTCAATGATAATTTTAGATGGAAATTTTTAAGATAATTTTTAATGGAAATTTTTATGAAATATTTTTCAAAGACAAATTTTAATAATAATTCAACAACAAACCAACGACTTAGTACCAATATGTATTTACAACCAGATACCTACAACTAGTTACTAACAACCAGTTACCTGATACCAAGTACTTACAACTAGTTACTAACAACCAGATACCTACAACTAGTTACTAACAACTAGTTACCTGATAGCAACCAACCAGTTACCTGATACCAAGTACTTACAACTAGTTACTAACAACCAGATACCTACAACTAGTTACTAACAACTAGTTACCTGATAGCAACCAACTAGGTACCAGATACCAAGTACTAACAACCGCCAACAACCAGATACCTACAACTAGTTACTAACAGCCAGTTACCTGATACCAACTACTCACAGCCCACAACAACCAGCTAACAACTAGCTACCACCTACCAACTACTCACAACCAACAACAACCACCAACTAAGCATCATCAACCAACTACTAAGTACCTACAACCACCTACCAACTACTTACAACATAAAAAAAACAACTGACAAACTAGCTACAACCTACCAAGTACTAACAACCGACAACAACCCATTAACTAGCTACTAAGTACTATCAACCCACAACAACTACTAGATACTAACAACCAATTACCAGATACCAAGTACCAACCAACAACAACCAGGTACTAAGCATTATCAACCAAGTACAAGATACCTAGTACTAAGCGCTGTCAACTAGATACCAAACACTTACAACTAGATGACCACGTGAAATTATTGGTTAAATAGGTAAATTAATGTTTAATTTTTAAATTAACTAATCAATTATCTAAAATATTAAAGTTAAAGTCAATTTAGGATGAAAGATTTCTGGGATTTTCAATATTAATTTTAGATGCAAATCTTCGTCAATTAATCACTGACCACATGAAATTATTGGTTAAATATGAAAATAAGGGTTATATTTAGTTGTTAAGTAAATTATGATGTAAAATTAAGTAATAAAGAATAATTAGGTAAATTAAGGATAAATTAAGGAAAATTAAGGTTCAAAATTTAAAATTAAGTAACCAATGGTCCAAATTTTAAATTAAAGCTAAAGGAGTAAATTAAAGTAATAATTTTTAAATAAGTAATGTAATAAGTAAATTAAACTAAGATTTTTAAATTTATTATCAAAAGATTGAATAACCACCAACATTTTTGAGAAATGTAATTTTTAATGAAAATTTAAATGGAAATTTTTTTTAAGTTAATTTTAAATGTAAAATTTTTTAAGTAAATTTTAATGAAATAATTTTTTAAGTTAATTTTAATGAAATTTTTTTTTTAAGATAATTTTAAATACAAATTTAATGAAATAATTTTTAAGTTAATTTCAATGAAATATTTTTCAAAGTCAAATGAAAATTTAAATGGAAATTTTTTTTTAAATGTAAATTTTTTCAAAGTTAAATGAAATTTTTAATGAAATAATAATAATAATAATAATAATAATAATAATAATAATAATAATAATAATAATTCAACAATCAGTTACCAACAACCAGATACTAAATATTTTTCACTAGGTGCTAACAAATAAGTACTTTCAACATGATACCATGTACTAACTCTCAAACAATCAGATACTTACAACTAACTACTAAATATTCTTCACTGTATTTTATAAAATGCATTTTAAATTAATTTTTTATCTGTCTTCAAAAATATGTTTAATTACAATCAATAGAAAACCTTTTCAAATTTAACAAAAATGTTGATTTTCATCAAAAAACCACAACTTAATCACTTTAAAACACTACGTGAAATTCAAAATAATTTAGATTACAATGAAAGACTAATGAATTCTAATTTACAAAACATTCTTCTTTTAATTGATAACTTATTATTGGAAAGTAAAAATCGCATTCAATAAATACTTATCGTTGATCAGTTTTATTATATATACTCTGAGTTTATCCGACAGGATGTTTTGACCCCCTAAGGGTACTGGTCGTAAGGGTACTGGTCGTAAGGGTATTAGTCGTAAGGGTACTGGTCGTAAGGGTACTGGTCGTAAGGGTACTGGTCGTAAAGGTACTGGTCGTAAGGGTACTGGTCGTAAGGGTATTAGTCGTAAAGGTACTGGTCGTAAGGGTACTGGTCGTAAAGGTACTGGTCGTAAGGGTACTGGTCGTAAGGGTATTAGTCGTAAAGGTACTGGTCGTAAGGATATTGCTAACTCGCAATCCCCTACCTACCCATTAACTAGCTACTAAGTACTAACCACTATGTTTCAAACAACAAAATACTAAACACTTACAATCAACTAACAATCAGGTACTAAGTATTAACAACCTACAACTATATAACAACAATCAGTAAACAACACTGTACCAACTACCAAATACAAGATACCAACAACTAGATACCAAGTACCAACAAAATATTCTTCATCACATACACTATCTGCTTATCAAAATCTAAAAAGTCAACCAACTACTTACAACCAACAACTATGTACTAACAAATTGATCTTTAAAAGCAAATACTCTTCACTTGAAAAATTGGATGAAAAATAAATTTGAACTCAAGGCACTTTTAAGATATTTGAACTCAAGGCATCAATAACTAGGTAAAAATTGATTAAATTATTGTAAAAACTCAAATTATTCAAAATAAATATCATAAAAATTTAATTAATGGACAAGAAAGAATTCTAATCATTAATCATCCAGTAAATTAAAAAAAATTATGATCATTCAAGTTGAATCAACTAAGATAATAAATTAATAAGATAAGATTTAGTAGATAATTGATTTAGATTGAATAAATTAATTGAAATAAAATTAAATTTAATTATTTTTTTTTAAAAGTAATACATGTACTCAAATTGATTGACTGATTGCTCAATATATTCAAAAAATCAGTATAAATTCATTACCATTATCAAAGTCAGCAATCTACAATAAAAATAATTATCATTAAATTCCAAGAGAGACTAGAAAACTAATGATAACGTCCAACAAACCAGTAAATTCATTTAAATGACAGTGATTGGTATATCCAAGTGAATTCTCCAATAAAATCATCTAAAAAGAATCATTTTCTCCCCAAATATATCATTATTTTAAGATTGGTATCTTATCGATAAGTACTTGTTAAAGATCATATATTCACCTCAAACTAACAAGATTCCTTAAAATCCCCTTTAAATGACTATAATTCTAACTTTAATTCATATTATTACAAAATATTCAAAAATATTCACTAAAATCATCTAAAAAGCATCAAATTTCCCTGAAATATCTCTATCTTTAAAGATTAGCATTTATCGATAAATATCCTTAAAAGGTTATATATTTACCTCAGACTAATAAGATTGCTTAAAATCCCTTAAATGACTATATTTTTACCCTTAATTCATATTATTACAAATATTTTACTAAAAAGCATCAAATTTCCCTGAAATAACTCTATCTTTAAAGATTGATAATTTAATGATAAGTACCCGTAAAAGATCATATATTCCCGTCAGATTAATAAGATTGCTTGAAATCCCCTTTAAATGACTATAATTCTAACTTTAATTCCTATTATCATACATATTTCACTATTGATAAAACCAGTTATAATTAAATTTTTGTTAATCACTGTACTCGAAATTTAAAATAAATATAACTGACTAGGTCCCATTGAAAGATTAAATTTATCCATTCAATAAAATATATTTCTTCAAATGATCATTTTTACCAATATTCAACCGATTTAATTACTAATTAAAATCAAGATTTCTTCCAATAAAGATCAATTTTATTTAGTCGATGTTTTAAGTCCATATTTTTCAACTTTTGTCATTCTCCACCTAAATAAAGATAAAAATAAATTAAAGTTGATATCAATCCCAATTATCTGTAAAGATTTCATTCGATCCCTCATTAAATCTAAACCGATTATATCCCCCTTACAATGATATATTCCCATCTTAACCCATCCTTCATTAAATCTAACCGATTATATCCCCTTAAAAGACCATATATTCACATCTTAACTCATCTCTCAATAAACCCAACCGACTATTTTCCCATCTAAACCGATCTCTCATTAAATATCACCGACAATATCCCATCTTAACTGATCTCTCGCCAATTATTTCTACCCCTTTAAACATCTAACCGAATATATCCTTCAATTCTACCCACTTGAATCCTCCTTTAATTCACTCAATCCTCTTAATATCCTTAGAGAACTTCAAAAAGTATGACTTAACTGTTATAGTCACCAATTATTCTTCCATTGAAATAATTTAGAAGCTAAATAATAAGAGCCCACTAAAAAATCAAAATTCACTAAAATTTCTACAAATATTCACCATCAAATACCTAACTGGAGATGATACATATATTGATTGATGATAATTCTTCAGCTATTCAACCAATCATTTTCAAGCAGTAACAACAAACTAAATTTCTGTATATCCTACAATCATTTTCAAGTAAATTTAAAGTCATTGATAAAGTTGGTTTCTTAGCTTATGTTTTTTAAAGTTCATCAAAGTGTAAATATTCTTAGAAAAATATTGAAAAATTATTTATTCAAATTTTAGAATTTGAAAGACTTATATTTGAATATTAACTTATTTTGATTGAAAAGTGCAATTGATTTAGAAATTATTTAGTGTAAAACAAAACATTTAAATTATTAAGGTGTTAAAGTACTTATTCAAAAATAAAAAAAGACCTAATCAATAATTCTCAATAAAATACCATTCACAGCTTGTTATGTAATAAAATAGTCACGGCTTGTTATGTAATAAACTAGTTTAAATTACATATCCTTCTCACTAATATCCCCCTGATTCTCTATTTTCCAATAATTATTCACCTATAACCCCCACCCCGATTTTCTACTTATATTCCGCAGATTTTGATTAATTTTCACCTAAAACATCCCCACAAATATTTCTTTTTAAAGTTTTTTTTTTTTATTAAATTTATGAATTTTATGAAATAATTTTAAATAAATTCAATTCTTATCAACCTTCATCTTATCTATGCTCATTCTCAGTATTTACCTCTCATGATCCATTAATGAATTATTCTACCAATTATTTTCACCCATTGAATTTATCATCGAGTAATGAATAATTTCCTCACTTTAATGAAGATTCTTACCACCTTCATTGTTAATTTTATCAAAGTTTAAAGAATTGCTTATCGCTTTAGAATAAGATTTTTTATCGAAATTTATGATAATTTTACTGATTCAGTGATAAATTTGAATGAGTTAATTCGTTTTATTATATATATACTCTGAGTTTATCCGACAAAATATTCTGTCCCCCTATGGGTATTGCTCACAAGGGTACTGCTCACATTCAACATGTCGTAAGGGTACTGATCATTTAATGCTTTTATTTGAATGATTATTTAGGCAAATTTGTTGTTTAAGGCATTGATAACTTTTAGAGTTGATGGTTTTATTCAAGTAAATTTCTATCATTTTTGTGAATTTTTATCGTTTTTTGTGGATTTCCATCATTTTTGTGGATATCTAACATTTTCGTGAATTTCCATCATTTTTTGTTAATTCTAAGATAAATTTAATTAATTTCTTGATAATTGGATGTATTTTTATTGACTAGTTTTTAATTTTAAATAAAAATTATTTTCAATGAGGTTAATAGTTAAAGTTTGTACAATAATCAATAATCTTCTGAGAATTTCATGTTGACTGATTAAAAGTTTTAATGGTGATAAATTTAATTGATAAATTTAATTAATTTCTTGATAATTAGTGGTATTTTATTGAATAGTTTTTAAATAAAAATTAATTTCATTGACAATTAGGTTAATAATTAAGTGATTTTTGATGATAACTTTGTAATGTATTTGAATAAATAATTTTTCAATATTTTTCTAAGAATATTTACACTTTGATGAACTTTAAAAAACATAAGCTAAGAAACCAACTTTATCAATGACTTTAAATTTACTTGAAAATGATTGTAGGATATACAGAAATTTAGTTTGTTGTTACTGCTTGAAAATGATTGGTTGAATAGCTGAAGAATTATCATCAATCAATATATGTATCATCTCCAGTTAGGTATTTGATGGTGAATATTTGTAGAAATTTTAGTGAATTTTGATTTTTTAGTGGGCTCTTATTATTTAGCTTCTAAATTATTTCAATGGAAGAATAATTGGTGACTATAACAGTTAAGTCATACTTTTTGAAGTTCTCTAAGGATATTAAGAGGATTGAGTGAATTAAAGGAGGATTCAAGTGGGTAGAATTGAAGGATATATTCGGTTAGATGTTTAAAGGGGTAGAAATAATTGGCGAGAGATCAGTTAAGATGGGATATTGTCGGTGATATTTAATGAGAGATCGGTTTAGATGGGAAAATAGTCGGTTGGGTTTATTGAGAGATGAGTTAAGATGTGAATATATGGTCTTTTAAGGGGATATAATCGGTTAGATTTAATGAAGGATGGGTTAAGATGGGAATATATCATTGTAAGGGGGATATAATCGGTTTAGATTTAATGAGGGATCGAATAAGGTGAGAAAATATGATCTTTTAAAGGGATATAGTCGGTTAGATTTAATGAGGGATGGGTTAAGATGGGAATATATCATTGTAAGGGAGATATAGTCGGTTGCTTTTAATGAGGGATGGGTTAAGATGGGAATATATGATTTTTAAAGGATGATGTTGGTAAAATATCAATGTTTTAAGGGAAATGTCAATTAGTCAGTTATGAATCAATAATAATTATATCGTTTTATTAGGTTGTGATTAATCCATTGTATATTAATTTAGACTTATGTTTTATTAAATAGGGTTAATGATCGATTTACTAGGTTTTGACAATGAAATCTTTACAGATAATTGGGATTGATATCAACTTTAATTTATTTTTATCTTTATTTAGGTGGAGAATGACAAAAGTTGAAAAATATGGACTTAAAACATCGACTAAATAAAATTGATCTTTATTGGAAGAAATCTTGATTTTAATTAGTAATTAAATCGGTTGAATATTGGTAAAAATGATCATTTGAAGAAATATATTTTATTGAATGGATAAATTTAATCTTTCAATGGGACCTAGTCAGTTATATTTATTTTAAATTTCGAGTACAGTGATTAACAAAAATTTAATTATAACTGGTTTTATCAATAGTGAAATATGTATGATAATAGGAATTAAAGTTAGAATTATAGTCATTTAAAGGGGATTTCAAGCAATCTTATTAATCTGACGGGAATATATGATCTTTTACGGGTACTTATCATTAAATTATCAATCTTTAAAGATAGAGTTATTTCAGGGAAATTTGATGCTTTTTAGTAAAATATTTGTAATAATATGAATTAAGGGTAAAAATATAGTCATTTAAGGGATTTTAAGCAATCTTATTAGTCTGAGGTAAATATATAACCTTTTAAGGATATTTATCGATAAAATGCTAATCTTTAAAGATAGAGATATTTCAGGGAAATTTGATGCTTTTTAGATGATTTTAGTGAATATTTTTGAATATTTTGTAATAATATGAATTAAAGTTAGAATTATAGTCATTTAAAGGGGATTTTAAGGAATCTTGTTAGTTTGAGGTGAATATATGATCTTTAACAAGTACTTATCGATAAGATACCAATCTTAAAATAATGATATATTTGGGGAGAAAATGATTCTTTTTAGATGATTTTATTGGAGAATTCACTTGGATATACCAATCACTGTCATTTAAATGAATTTACTGGTTTGTTGGACGTTATCATTAGTTTTCTAGTCTCTCTTGGAATTTAATGATAATTATTTTTATTGTAGATTGCTGACTTTGATAATGGTAATGAATTTATACTGATTTTTTGAATATATTGAGCAATCAGTCAATCAATTTGAGTACATGTATTACTTTTAAAAAAAAATAATTAAATTTAATTTTATTTCAATTAATTTATTCAATCTAAATCAATTATCTACTAAATCTTATCTTATTAATTTATTATCTTAGTTGATTCAACTTGAATGATCATAATTTTTTTTAATTTACTGGATGATTAATGATTAGAATTCTTTCTTGTCCATTAATTAAATTTTTATGATATTTATTTTGAATAATTTGAGTTTTTACAATAATTTAATCAATTTTTACCTAGTTATTGATGCCTTGAGTTCAAATATCTTAAAAGTGCCTTGAGTTCAAATTTATTTTTCATCCAATTTTTCAAGTGAAGAGTATTTGCTTTTAAAGATCAATTTGTTAGTACATAGTTGTTGGTTGTAAGTAGTTGGTTGACTTTTTAGATTTTGATAAGCAGATAGTGTATGTGATGAAGAATATTTTGTATTTAATTGCTATTATTTTTATGTGTTGTTAGTTGATTGTTGTTACTTGGTATCTAGTTGATAGTATTTTGCTGATAGTGCTTGGTAACTTGTTGTAAGTACTTGACTGATAGCGTTTGGTATCTTATTGTAAGTATCTAGTTGTAGGTTGATATTTGTTAATTTCTCGATGGGTTTTGATGGTGGTTGTTAGTTGATTGTAAGTGTTTAGTATTTAGTTGTTTGAGACCTGGTTGTTAGTATTTAGTAGCTAGTTAATGGGTAGGTAGGGGATTGAGAGTTAGCAATATCCTTACGAATAATACCTTTACGACTAATACCCTTACGACCAGTACCCTTACGACCAGTACCCTTACGACCAGTACCCTTAGGGGGTCAAAACATCCTGTCGGATAAACTCAGAGTATATATAATAAAACTGATCAACAATAAGTATTTATTGAATGCGATTTTACGTTGCAATAATAAGTTATCAATTAAAAGAAGAATGTTTTGTAAATTAGAATTCATTAGTCTTTCATTGTAATTTAAATTATTTTGAATTTCACGTGGTGATGAGTTGTGGTTTTTTGATGAAAATCAACATTTTTGTTAAATTTGAAAAGGTTTTCTATTGATTGTAATTAAACATATTTTTGAAGACAGATAAAAAATTAATTTAAAAAACATTTTATAAAATACAGTGAAGAATATTTAGTAGTTAGTTGTAAGTATCTGATTGTTTGAGAGTTAGTACATGATATCATGTTGAAAGTATTTGAAACTTATTTGTTAGCACCTAGTTAAAAATATTTAGTAACCGATTGTTGGGAACTGTTGAATTATTATTATTATTATTATTATTATTATTATTATTCCATTAAAATTTTCATTTAACTTTGAAAAAATTTACATTTAAAAAAAAAATTTCCATTTAAATTTTCATTAAAAATTACATTTCTCAAAAAAGTTGGTGGTTATTCAATCTTTTGATAATAAATTTAAAAATCTTAGTTTAATTTACTTATTACATTACTTATTTAAAAATTATTACTTTAATTTACTTATTTAGCTTTAATTTAAAATTTGAACCATTGGTTACTTAATTTTAAATTTTGAACCTTAATTTACTTATTTAAAATTTTTAACTTTAATTTACTTATCCTTAATTTACCTAATTATCCTTTATTACTTAATTTTACGCCATAATTTACTAAACAACTAATTATAACCATTATTTTCATATTTAACTAATAATTTCATGTGGTCAGTGATTAATTGACGAAGATTTGCATCTAAAATTAATATTGAAAATCCCAGAAATCTTTCATCCTAAATTGACTTTAACTTTAATATTTTAGATCATTGATTAGTTAATTTAAAAATTAAACATTAATTTACCTATTTAACCAATAATTTCACGTGGTCATCTAGTTGTAAGTGTTTGGTATCTAGTTGACAGCGCTTAGTACTAGGTATCTTGTACTTGGTTGATAATGCTTAGTACCTGGTTGTTAGTAGTTGGTACTTGGTATCTGGTAATTGGTTGTTAGTATCTAGTAGTTGTTGTGGGTTGATAGTACTTAGTAGCTAGTTAATGGGTTGTTGTCGGTTGTTAGTAGTTGGTAGGTTGTAGCTGGTTGTTGTGGGTTGTATGTACTTGGTAGGTTGTAGCTAGTTGTCAGTTGTTTTTTTTAGTTGTTAGTAGTTGGTAGGTGGTTGTAGGTACTTAGTAGTTGGTTGATGATGCTTAGTTGGTGGTTGTTGTTGGTTGTTAGTACTTGGTAGGTGGTAGCTAGTTGTTAGTACTTGGTACCTAGTTGGTTGTTAGTAACTAGTTGTAGGTATCTGGTTGTTGGCGGTTGTTAGTACTTGGTATCTGGTACCTAGTTGGTTGCTATCAGGTAACTAGTTGTTAGTAACTAGTTGTAGGTATCTGGTTGTTAGTAACTAGTTGTAAGTACTTGGTATCAGGTAACTGGTTGTTAGTAACTAGTTGTAGGTACTTAGTAGTTGGTAATTAAGGCTTAGTACCTGGTTGATGGTGGTTGTGAGTAGTTGGTATTTAGTTGTTAGCTGGTTGTTGTGGGCTGTGAGTAGTTGGTATCAGGTAACTGGTTGTTAGTAACTAGTTGTAGGTACTTGGTATCTGGTAATTGATTGTAAGTATCTGGTTGTTTGAGAGTTATTTAGTACGTGGTATCTAGTTGTAAGTACTTGGTAGCAGGTAATTGGTTGTTAGGTGGTTGTAGCTAGTTAATGGGTAGGTGGTTGTAGGTACTTAGTAGTTGGTAATTAATGCTTAGTACCTGGTGGATGTTGGTTATATGTACTTGGTAGGTGGTAGTTAGTTGTTAGGTGGTTGTTGTTGGTTGTTAGTACTTGGTAGGTTGTAGCTAGTTGTTGGTTTTTTTTAGTTGTTAGTACTTGGTAGGTGATTGTAGTTACTTAGTAGTTGGTAATTAATGCTTAGTAGCTGGTTGATGGTGGTTGTGAGTAGTTGGTAGGTGGTTGTTAGTAACTAGTTGTAGGTATCTGGTTGTTAATACATGTTCATAAGTTACTGGTTGTTGGTACTAAGTTGTTGGTTTGTTGTTGAATTATTATTAAAATTTGTCTTTGAAAAATATTTCATAAAAATTTTCATTAAAAATTTCCATCTAAAATTATCATTGAAAAATATTTCATAAAAATTTCCATTAAAAATTACCATTGAAAAATATTTCATAAAAATTTCCATTAAAAATTACCATTGAAAAATATTTCATAAAAATTTTCATTAAAAAATTTCAATTCTCAAACACCTTCTATTATTTCAACTTTTTGTTAATAAATTTTAAAATCTTACTTTAATTTACTTATTACATTATTTTAATTTACTTATTTAAAAATTATTACTTTAATTTACTTATTTAACTTTAATTTAAAATTTTTTTTTACCATTGATTACTTAATTTTAAAATTTGGACCATAATTTACTGTAATTTAATTTTTTAGACCCATAATTTAGTTATTTGAGCCCATTCATTACTTTAATTTAAAAATTTGAGCCATAATTTACTGTAATTAAAAGTTTGAACCATTATTTACTTTAATATAAAAATTTGGACCATAATTAACTGAAATTAAATTTTTTAGGACCATTATTTACTTTAATTTAAATTTTAGGACCATAATTTACTTTAATTGAAAATTTTTGACCATAATTTACTTTAATTCGAAAATATGAACCTTAATTTAATTTTTTAGGACCATTATTACTTTAATTTAATATTTTAGAACCTAAATTTACTTTAATTTTAAAATTTGGACCATTATTTACTGTAATTCAAAAATTTGGACTATTAATTTACTTTAATTGAAAAATTTGGACCATTATTTACTGTAATTTAATTTTTAAGAACCATAATTTACTTTAATTCAAAAATTTGGACCTTAATTTACTTTAATCCAATTTTTAGACCCATTATTTACTTTATTTTAAAAAATTTACCACGTTTTTTATTGTAGACCACCTTTTTTCTATTGAAATTCTCAGGACCAAGGAGACCCACCTGAATTGAACTAGAAAAATCCATGCTTTTTTAGTGATAATCGGATTTTTGTATTGAAAATATCCTAAGACCTTAAATTACCACTGTTTTTTAGTGTAGACCAGCTTTTTGTATTGAAAATATCCTGAGACCTTAAATTACTACTGTTTTTTAGTGTAGACCACCTTTTTGTATTGAAAATATCCTGAGACCTTAAATTACCACTGTTTTTTAGTGGTAGTCGGATTTTTGTATTGAAAATATTCTGAGACCTTAAATTACCATGCTTTTTTAGTGTAGACCACCTATTTGTATTGAAAATATCCTGAGACCTTAAATTTCCATGCTTTTTTACTGGTAGTCGGATTTTCTATTGAAAAAAATTTTTTTGTATTGAAAATCCCAGGACCATCGAGACCTCTTCACTATAGTGTGAAAATTCCATGCTTTTTTATTGATAGTCGGATTTTCTATTGAAAAAATTTTATTTGTATTGAAAATCCCAGGACCATCGAGACCTCTTCACTATAGTGTGAAAATTCCATGCTTTTTTATTGGTAGTCGGATTTTCTATTGAAAATTTGTATTGAAAATCCCAGGACCATCGAGACCTCTTCACTATAGTGTGAAAATTCCATGCTTTTTTATTGGTAGTCGGATTTTCTATTGAAAATTTGTATTGAAAATCCCAGGACCATCGAGACCTCTTCACTATAGTGTGAAAATTCCATGCTTTTTTATTGGTAGTCGGATTTTCTATTGAAAATTTGTATTGAAAATCCCAGGACCATCGAGACCTCTTCACTATAGTGTGAAAATTCCATGCTTTTTTATTGATAGTCGGATTTTCTATTGAAAATTTGTATTGAAAATCCCAGGACCATCGAGACCTCTTCACTATAGTGTGAAAATTCCATGCTTTTTTATTGGTAGTCGGATTTTCTATTGAAAATTTGTATTGAAAATCCCAGGACCATCGAGACCTCTTCACTATAGTGTGAAAATTCCATGCTTTTTTATTGGTAGTCGGATTTTCTATTGAAAAAAATTTTTTTGTATTGAAAATCCCAGGACCATCGAGACCCCCTCACTATAGTGTGATAAAAAAAAATTTGGACCAAAAATCCCTGAAAGCAAAAAATGTGAGTTGGAACAATTGCGTAATAAAAAGTTGGAACAATTTTACCCCCCCCCCCCCCCCCCGGGGGGGGGGGGTAATTGTTCCAGGACGCCACTATCTACCTACTTGTGATGCTTGAGATAAATAATGGTGTTGCTGCGTTATTGCGAAGAAAAATACCTCATTTATCGCAGCAACATTGTGCGGACCATAGAGAAAACTTGAGAATTGTTTAGTAGATAAAATGTAAAGAAAAGCAGTTTCGAAGAATTGGTTTGCGAAACCGAGTGTGACGTATTATTATTTCGTTCCTTAAATGAAGTCAGATGGTTATCGAGACATTTCGCTGTAAGAGCATTTATTCGCAATTACGATGTACTAATGGAATACTGCACTGATGAAGTAGAAAAAATCAATGACATAATATGTAAATATTGTATAAAACTTCTTAAAGATCCAAAATATCGTAATAATGTGAAGTTTTATTAACACAAGGAAATCACAACGTTTTTTAAATTCTATTTTTACCCCAAAATCTGCATATTAAAACAAATTTAATTATGCAATTACATCTCCGCGTGATTTTCATCTTCGTTCTCGATAAAACTGGTTTCAAAATCATCAAGATAACGAGGTCTTTTCGTCCTGCCTCTACGTTCATCTCGGCGAAGTGAGTTGAGTATAGGATTGTCTACGTCTGTTAATTCATCATTGTCGTTGTTCTCCACTGACGCTTCGTTGACAGCCGGTCGTATGTCGGAATAGTGTCGCGGAATTCCGTTGATGTCGAAATTAGTCGATGAATTTACCTTCGTTACAATCCCTTCACCCCATGTCGATGTGCACTTCGCATTTGGTGGTTTAACGTAAACTGCATCGCCAACTTGGAACGACGTGTCCTGTGTCTTCTCTTCTGTATAACAAGCGCCAACTCCTTTCCAGCAATATGAAAACACTGATGAAGACGGCGGCGTTCCGCACTTGTCATTGGGTGCTAGGTTATACCAATATACCATTTCCAATATTCCCTTGTTGGTTCTTGCTGCCATGCGTTTAATTGTACGATGGTTCCGTTCTATTATGCCGTTTCCTGATAGCCGATAAGCACATCGAAACACACATTTTACACCCCATTTGCGACACATTACTTTCATTTGTGTCGACCGAAATGATGTCGCATTATCAATCAACAGCTCATCAGGGGAACCTCGTTCTCTAAAGATCTGTTCAAGATTCCGTGTAATGGTCTCCGCGTCTTCACATCTTATTTCTCTCCATAGAGCAAAACGACCCGGTCCACAATCAATCATAGTTAAATAAAGCTTACTTAGATAAAATGTAACATCCATAGCCAGTCTCTTCCACGTCTCCTTAACGCTTAACTCTCCATGCTCCCCATTTTACAGGCGCCGGGTCGATTTAAAAAAAAGGATTAAAAAAGGATTTGAATTTTTATTTGAAGAAACCCCAGATAGAATCCCTTGTAAATTATATTTTGATAATGGCAAAGAATTTTATAACAAGAAAAGACAAGGAAATGAAATAGAAATATATTCAACAATGAATTCTCCAGATGCAAGATCAAATTATGGTTCACACAAACTAATTGTTGAAAGATTTAATAGAAAATTAAAAAATTGGATGTATAAAAAATTTACAGAGCAAGTAAATAGAATTTAGATAAATGTATTACCAGAATTAATTATCAAATATAATAATAAATTCATAGATCAATAGGTGTTACACCAAAAGAAGCAAATGACAATCCTGATTTAATACAAGAAATTACACAAGAAAATAATTATGTTAATAATAATTTGATTGAAAAACAAAAATATAAAATTGGAGACAGAGTTCGAATATTTAAATGGAAAAATAAATTTGAAAAAGGAGCAACAAACAAATGAGCTCGAGAAATTTTTATAATTTCAGAAATATACAACACAGAACCAATAACCTACAAATCCAAGATACAAGTGGTGAAGAAATTCTAGGTAGATTTTATCAAAACGAACTACAACCAACTATTTTCTAGTATTCTAGTAAAAATCTCTTTAAAAATGACAATCGCTCTGGAAGAAAAAATAAGAAGGATTACCTAGAAGTTTTACCATCAACATCATCAGCACAAGCATTAAATCAAGTAGGTAATTTATTATTTCAAATTCAACAATCAACAAATCCACTTGATTTTTGTAATTCATGGATATATAACAAGGTTAAAACTTCAGGGATAGATACAACTCTTGAACATAATTAGTTTTTAAATTTATGTAATCAGATTTCAATTACTTTGGGTGCAACACAAGTTGAAAATATAAGATATAATTCAATTAAATACAAGTTATTATCCAGCAAAACTAACAGTGTTTAACAAGGCAGAAAATTATTAATTGTTACCATATGAAAATTATGTTGCCATGTGTAGTTAATTTGGAATTGCTCCACAATTAAACATTATGAATTTTACAAATTTGTATTCAATATTTTGTGTTGATGTTAGTAAACAAAATGAAGAACTAGCAATAAATGAAATAAACATAACAATAGAAATGATAAAAAATGATGGTTTCAAAAGAAAATGTTTTTGTAAAAAATTATAAAATAAAAATTATAAAAATATCCGGAAAATAAATGGATTTTAATCAAATTCGTCGACTTATTGGAAAGTACTATTAATCGGTCGGCTCGTCATCCTCTAAGAAAGGACGCATCTGGAAAGATTTCTCGAAAAATCAAAGAACTACTTCACCTACTACTTCATTTACTACTTCATCGTCTCGGCGAAGATGATCGCGTATGGTGAGTTGCCTTCTCAAACCTATCCAATGAAGGTGATTACCTGATGGAACTTATCTGGCCTATACGTTAATCATTCTATCCGCATTATTGATTTGAAGAACTGATGCATATAAATTGTTCCTTCAGACAACAAACCTCATTTTAATATTTACACATCCGATCGTACCTCCGGCGTGACTATCTGTGAAGACAATCTGATTACTCTCATTGTTAATAATTCTCAAGATTAGAATAATGTAGATGAGTAGGACACCACTTGGTATTGCCACAATGATACATATGAATAGCAGTTCGACACAATTGTTATAAAATGATTTTTCTTTACAGTTTAGCGAAGAACTTTCGTTCTTCGACCATGAGAGTTGTACGGGTAATGTTAGATTATGATCACTTATTATTTCTCCAGAGTGTTGAGTATGAGAAAGATGAATATGCCTATTTTCAATGAATGTGATTTGCCATCGTTCCAGATTGGTTTTCCATTTGCAATACTGTATTTTTATCACGACCTTGTTTGTTTTTGGTTTAGTTTTTGAGTTTGGAAGTAGGTAGATGTGAACGCCATGAATC
>CAUHTR010001444.1:0-78906 GCA_959609185.1 Schmidtea polychroa | reverse complement strand
ATAATAAAGTTTAAAGTGAAATTCAAAGAAAAAAATATTCCCTAACCGGGAGTCGAACCGGGCCACCTGGGTGAGAGCCAGGAATCCTAACCGCTAGACCATTAGGGATCGAAATAATTCTTCACAACATTCTTTATTGAGTAATACGAATTTTGACATTTATTTTTCATCACCATCTGAAAAACTACAGATGGGAAATGTTTGCAATTGTCACTCAAAATATCATACAATTCCAATCATATTATTGTTGTTGTTTTAATATGATATTCAATATAATGTTGTTGTTTAAAACGATGATGAAAACTGTACAAGTCATTTTTCTTTTAATATTAATCCAAATGTTGAATTTGAATTTATGATGCAAGCTGATTATTTGTCGAGACAAATATAATAAAGTTTAAAGTGAAAATTCAAAAGAAAAAAAATATTCCCTAACCGGGAGTCGAACCCGGGCCACCTGGGTGAGAGCCAGGAATCCTAACCGCTAGACCATTAGGGATCGAAATAATTCTTCACAACATTCTTTATTGAGTAATACGAATTTTGACATTTATTTTTCATCACCAAATCTGAAAAACTACAGATGGGAAATGTTTGCAATTGTCACTCAAAATATCATACAATTCCAATCATATTATTGTTGTTGTTTTAATATGATATTCAATATAATGTTGTTGTTTAAAACGATGATGAAAACTGTACAAGTCATTTTTCTTTTAATATTAATCCAAAATGTTGAATTTGAATTTATGATGCAAGCTGATTATTTGTCGAGACAAATATAATAAAGTTTAAAGTGAAAATTCAAAAGAAAAAAAATATTCCCTAACCGGGAGTCGAACCCGGGCCACCTGGGTGAGAGCCAGGAATCCTAACCGCTAGACCATTAGGGATCGAAATAATTCTTCACAACATTCTTTATTGAGTAATACGAATTTTGACATTTATTTTTCATCACCAAATCTGAAAAACTACAGATGGGAAATGTTTGCAATTGTCACTCAAAATATCATACAATTCCAATCATATTATTGTTGTTGTTTTAATATGATATTCAATATAATGTTGTTGTTTAAAACGATGATGAAAACTGTACAAGTCATTTTTCTTTTAATATTAATCCAAAATGTTGAATTTGAATTTATGATGCAAGCTGATTATTTGTCGAGACAAATATAATAAAGTTTAAAGTGAAAATTCAAAAGAAAAAAAATATTCCCTAACCGGGAGTCGAACCCGGGCCACCTGGGTGAGAGCCAGGAATCCTAACCGCTAGACCATTAGGGATCGAAATAATTCTTCACAACATTCTTTATTGAGTAATACGAATTTTGACATTTATTTTTCATCACCAAATCTGAAAAACTACAGATGGGAAATGTTTGCAATTGTCACTCAAAATATCATACAATTCCAATCATATTATTGTTGTTGTTTTAATATGATATTCAATATAATGTTGTTGTTTAAAACGATGATGAAAACTGTACAAGTCATTTTTCTTTTAATATTAATCCAAAATGTTGAATTTGAATTTATGATGCAAGCTGATTATTTGTCGAGACAAATATAATAAAGTTTAAAGTGAAAATTCAAAGAAAAAAATATTCCCTAACCGGGAGTCGAACCCGGGCCACCTGGGTGAGAGCCAGGAATCCTAACCGCTAGACCATTAGGGATCGAAATAATTCTTCACAACATTCTTTATTGAGTAATACGAATTTTGACATTTATTTTTCATCACCAAATCTGAAAAACTACAGATGGGAAATGTTTGCAATTGTCACTCAAAATATCATACAATTCCAATCATATTATTGTTGTTGTTTTAATATGATATTCAATATAATGTTGTTGTTTAAAACGATGATGAAAACTGTACAAGTCATTTTTCTTTTAATATTAATCCAAAATGTTTTTGAATTTATGATGCAAGCTGATTATTTGTCGAGACAAATATAATAAAGTTTAAAGTGAAAATTCAAAAGAAAAAAAATATTCCCTAACCGGGAGTCGAACCCGGGCCACCTGGGTGAGAGCCAGGAATCCTAACCGCTAGACCATTAGGGATCGAAATAATTCTTCACAACATTCTTTATTGAGTAATACGAATTTTGACATTTATTTTTCATCACCAAATCTGAAAAACTACAGATGGGAAATGTTTGCAATTGTCACTCAAAATATCATACAATTCCAATCATATTATTGTTGTTGTTTTAATATGATATTCAATATAATGTTGTTGTTTAAAACGATGATGAAAACTGTACAAGTCATTTTTCTTTTAATATTAATCCAAAATGTTGAATTTGAATTTATGATGCAAGCTGATTATTTGTCGAGACAATAATAATAAAGTTTAAAGTGAAAATTCAAAAGAAAAAAATATTCCCTAACCGGGAGTCGAACCCGGCCACCTGGGTGAGAGCCAGGAATCCTAACCGCTAGACCATTAGGGATCGAAATAATTCTTCACAACATTCTTTATTGAGTAATACGAATTTTGACATTTATTTTTCATCACCAAATCTGAAAAACTACAGATGGGAAATGTTTGCAATTGTCACTCAAAATATCATACAATTCCAATCATATTATTGTTGTTGTTTTAATATGATATTCAATATAATGTTGTTGTTTAAAACGATGATGAAAACTGTACAAGTCATTTTTCTTTTAATATTAATCCAAAATGTTGAATTTGAATTTATGATGCAAGCTGATTATTTGTCGAGACAAATATAATAAAGTTTAAAGTGAAATTCAAAAGAAAAAAAATATTCCCTAACCGGGAGTCGAACCCGGGCCACCTGGGTGAGAGCCAGGAATCCTAACCGCTAGACCATTAGGGATCGAAATAATTCTTCACAACATTCTTTATTGAGTAATACGAATTTTGACATTTATTTTTCATCACCAAATCTGAAAAACTACAGATGGGAAATGTTTGCAATTGTCACTCAAAATATCATACAATTCCAATCATATTATTGTTGTTGTTTTAATATGATATTCAATATAATGTTGTTGTTTAAAACGATGATGAAAACTGTACAAGTCATTTTTCTTTTAATATTAATCCAAAATGTTGAATTTGAATTTATGATGCAAGCTGATTATTTGTCGAGACAAATATAATAAAGTTTAAAGTGAAAATTCAAAAGAAAAAAAATATTCCCTAACCGGGAGTCGAACCCGGGCCACCTGGGTGAGAGCCAGGAATCCTAACCGCTAGACCATTAGGGATCGAAATAATTCTTCACAACATTCTTTATTGAGTAATACGAATTTTGACATTTATTTTTCATCACCAAATCTGAAAAACTACAGATGGGAAATGTTTGCAATTGTCACTCAAAATATCATACAATTCCAATCATATTATTGTTGTTGTTTTAATATGATATTCAATATAATGTTGTTGTTTAAAACGATGATGAAAACTGTACAAGTCATTTTTCTTTTAATATTAATCCAAAATGTTGAATTTGAATTTATGATGCAAGCTGATTATTTGTCGAGACAAATATAATAAAGTTTAAAGTGAAAATTCAAAAGAAAAAAATATTCCCTAACCGGGAGTCGAACCCGGCCACCTGGGTGAGAGCCAGGAATCCTAACCGCTAGACCATTAGGGATCGAAATAATTCTTCACAACATTCTTTATTGAGTAATACGAATTTTGACATTTATTTTTCATCACCAAATCTGAAAAACTACAGATGGGAAATGTTTGCAATTGTCACTCAAAATATCATACAATTCCAATCATATTATTGTTGTTGTTTAATATGATATTCAATATAATGTTGTTGTTTAAAACGATGATGAAAACTGTACAAGTCATTTTTCTTTTAATATTAATCCAAAATGTTGAATTTGAATTTATGATGCAAGCTGATTATTTGTCGAGACAAATATAATAAAGTTTAAAGTGAAAATTCAAAAGAAAAAATATTCCCTAACCGGGAGTCGAACCCGGGCCACCTGGGTGAGAGCCAGGAATCCTAACCGCTAGACCATTAGGGATCGAAATAATTCTTCACAACATTCTTTATTGAGTAATACGAATTTTGACATTTATTTTTCATCACCAAATCTGAAAAACTACAGATGGGAAATGTTTGCAATTGTCACTCAAAATATCATACAATTCCAATCATATTATTGTTGTTGTTTTAATATGATATTCAATATAATGTTGTTGTTTAAAACGATGATGAAAACTGTACAAGTCATTTTCTTTTAATATTAATCCAAAATGTTGAATTTGAATTTATGATGCAAGCTGATTATTTGTCGAGACAAATATAATAAATTTAAAGTGAAAATTCAAAAGAAAAAAAATATTCCCTAACCGGGAGTCGAACCCGGGCCACCTGGGTGAGAGCCAGGAATCCTAACCGCTAGACCATTAGGGATCGAAATAATTCTTCACAACATTCTTTATTGAGTAATACGAATTTTGACATTTATTTTTCATCACCAAATCTGAAAAACTACAGATGGGAAATGTTTGCAATTGTCACTCAAAATATCATACAATTCCAATCATATTATTGTTGTTGTTTTAATATGATATTCAATATAATGTTGTTGTTTAAAACGATGATGAAAACTGTACAAGTCATTTTTCTTTTAATATTAATCCAAAATGTTGAATTTGAATTTATGATGCAAGCTGATTATTTGTCGAGACAAATATAATAAAGTTTAAAGTGAAAATTCAAAAGAAAAAAAATATTCCCTAACCGGGAGTCGAACCCGGGCCACCTGGGTGAGAGCCAGGAATCCTAACCGCTAGACCATTAGGGATCGAAATAATTCTTCACAACATTCTTTATTGAGTAATACGAATTTTGACATTTATTTTTCATCACCAAATCTGAAAAACTACAGATGGGAAATGTTTGCAATTGTCACTCAAAATATCATACAATTCCAATCATATTATTGTTGTTGTTTTAATATGATATTCAATATAATGTTGTTGTTTAAAACGATGATGAAAACTGTACAAGTCATTTTTCTTTTAATATTAATCCAAAATGTTGAATTTGAATTTATGATGCAAGCTGATTATTTGTCGAGACAAATATAATAAAGTTTAAAGTGAAAATTCAAAGAAAAAAAATATTCCCTAACCGGGAGTCGAACCCGGGCCACCTGGGTGAGAGCCAGGAATCCTAACCGCTAGACCATTAGGGATCGAAATAATTCTTCACAACATTCTTTATTGAGTAATACGAATTTTGACATTTATTTTTCATCACCAAATCTGAAAAACTACAGATGGGAAATGTTTGCAATTGTCACTCAAAATATCATACAATTCCAATCATATTATTGTTGTTGTTTTAATATGATATTCAATATAATGTTGTTGTTTAAAACGATGATGAAAACTGTACAAGTCATTTTTCTTTTAATATTAATCCAAAATGTTGAATTTGAATTTATGATGCAAGC
The DNA here is from genome assembly GCA_959609185.1 of Schmidtea polychroa. Lineage (NCBI taxonomy): Eukaryota > Metazoa > Platyhelminthes > Tricladida > Dugesiidae > Schmidtea > Schmidtea polychroa. Next base: position 73,434 of record CAUHTR010001444.1, on the reverse strand, counting down.
TGATTATTTGTCGAGACAAATATAATAATTTAAAGTGAAAATTCAAAAGAAAAAAATATTCCCTAACCGGGAGTCGAACCCGGGCCACCTGGGTGAGAGCCAGGAATCCTAACCGCTAGACCATTAGGGATCGAAATAATTCTTCACAACATTCTTTATTGAGTAATACGAATTTTGACATTTATTTTTCATCACCAAATCTGAAAAACTACAGATGGGAAATGTTTGCAATTGTCACTCAAAATATCATACAATTCCAATCATATTATTGTTTTTGTTGTTTTAATATGATATTCAATATAATGTTGTTGTTTAAAACGATGATGAAAACTGTACAAGTCATTTTTCTTTTAATATTAATCCAAAATGTTGAATTTGAATTTATGATGCAAGCTGATTATTTGTCGAGACAAATATAATAAAGTTTAAAGTGAAAATTCAAAAGAAAAAAAATATTCCCTAACCGGGAGTCGAACCCGCCACCTGGGTGAGAGCCAGGAATCCTAACCGCTAGACCATTAGGGATCGAAATAATTCTTCACAACATTCTTTATTGAGTAATACGAATTTTGACATTTATTTTTCATCACCAAATCTGAAAAACTACAGATGGGAAATGTTTGCAATTGTCACTCAAAATATCATACAATTCCAATCATATTATTGTTGTTGTTTTAATATGATATTCAATATAATGTTGTTGTTTAAAACGATGATGAAAACTGTACAAGTCATTTTTCTTTTAATATTAATCCAAAATGTTGAATTTGAATTTATGATGCAAGCTGATTATTTGTCGAGACAAATATAATAAAGTTTAAAGTGAAAATTCAAAAGAAAAAAAATATTCCCTAACCGGGAGTCGAACCCGGGCCACCTGGGTGAGAGCCAGGAATCCTAACCGCTAGACCATTAGGGATCGAAATAATTCTTCACAACATTCTTTATTGAGTAATACGAATTTTGACATTTATTTTTCATCACCAAATCTGAAAAACTACAGATGGGAAATGTTTGCAATTGTCACTCAAAATATCATACAATTCCAATCATATTATTGTTGTTGTTTTAATATGATATTCAATATAATGTTGTTGTTTAAAACGATGATGAAAACTGTACAAGTCATTTTTCTTTTAATATTAATCCAAAATGTTGAATTTGAATTTATGATGCAAGCTGATTATTTGTCGAGACAAATATAATAAAGTTTAAAGTGAAAATTCAAAAGAAAAAAAATATTCCCTAACCGGGAGTCGAACCCGGGCCACCTGGGTGAGAGCCAGGAATCCTAACCGCTAGACCATTAGGGATCGAAATAATTCTTCACAACATTCTTTATTGAGTAATACGAATTTTGACATTTATTTTTCATCACCAAATCTGAAAAACTACAGATGGGAAATGTTTGCAATTGTCACTCAAAATATCATACAATTCCAATCATATTATTGTTGTTGTTTTAATATGATATTCAATATAATGTTGTTGTTTAAAACGATGATGAAAACTGTACAAGTCATTTTTCTTTTAATATTAATCCAAAATGTTGAATTTGAATTTATGATGCAAGCTGATTATTTGTCGAGACAAATATAATAAAGTTTAAAGTGAAAATTCAAAAGAAAAAATATTCCCTAACCGGGAGTCGAACCCGGGCCACCTGGGTGAGAGCCAGGAATCCTAACCGCTAGACCATTAGGGATCGAAATAATTCTTCACAACATTCTTTATTGAGTAATACGAATTTTGACATTTATTTTTCATCACCAAATCTGAAAAACTACAGATGGGAAATGTTTGCAATTGTCACTCAAAATATCATACAATTCCAATCATATTATTGTTGTTGTTTTAATATGATATTCAATATAATGTTGTTGTTTAAAACGATGATGAAAACTGTACAAGTCATTTTTCTTTAATATTAATCCAAAATGTTGAATTTGAATTTATGATGCAAGCTGATTATTTGTCGAGACAAATATAATAAAGTTTAAAGTGAAAATTCAAAAGAAAAAAATATTCCCTAACCGGGAGTCGAACCCGGGCCACCTGGGTGAGAGCCAGGAATCCTAACCGCTAGACCATTAGGGATCGAAATAATTCTTCACAACATTCTTTATTGAGTAATACGAATTTTGACATTTATTTTTCATCACCAAATCTGAAAAACTACAGATGGGAAATGTTTGCAATTGTCACTCAAAATATCATACAATTCCAATCATATTATTGTTGTTGTTTTAATATGATATTCAATATAATGTTGTTGTTTAAAACGATGATGAAAACTGTACAAGTCATTTTTCTTTTAATATTAATCCAAAATGTTGAATTTGAATTTATGATGCAAGCTGATTATTTGTCGAGACAAATATAATAAAGTTTAAAGTGAAAATTCAAAGAAAAAAAATATTCCCTAACCGGGAGTCGAACCCGGCCACCTGGGTGAGAGCCAGGAATCCTAACCGCTAGACCATTAGGGATCGAAATAATTCTTCACAACATTCTTTATTGAGTAATACGAATTTTGACATTTATTTTTCATCACCAAATCTGAAAAACTACAGATGGGAAATGTTTGCAATTGTCACTCAAAATATCATACAATTCCAATCATATTATTGTTGTTGTTTAATATGATATTCAATATAATGTTGTTGTTTAAAACGATGATGAAAACTGTACAAGTCATTTTTCTTTTAATATTAATCCAAAATGTTGAATTTGAATTTATGATGCAAGCTGATTATTTGTCGAGACAAATATAATAAAGTTTAAAGTGAAAATTCAAAAGAAAAAAAATATTCCCTAACCGGGAGTCGAACCCGGGCCACCTGGGTGAGAGCCAGGAATCCTAACCGCTAGACCATTAGGGATCGAAATAATTCTTCACAACATTCTTTATTGAGTAATACGAATTTTGACATTTATTTTTCATCACCAAATCTGAAAAACTACAGATGGGAAATGTTTGCAATTGTCACTCAAAATATCATACAATTCCAATCATATTATTGTTGTTGTTTTAATATGATATTCAATATAATGTTGTTGTTTAAAACGATGATGAAAACTGTACAAGTCATTTTTCTTTTAATATTAATCCAAAATGTTGAATTTGAATTTATGATGCAAGCTGATTATTTGTCGAGACAAATATAATAAAGTTTAAAGTGAAAATTCAAAAGAAAAAAATATTCCCTAACCGGGAGTCGAACCCGGGCCACCTGGGTGAGAGCCAGGAATCCTAACCGCTAGACCATTAGGGATCGAAATAATTCTTCACAACATTCTTTATTGAGTAATACGAATTTTGACATTTATTTTTCATCACCAAATCTGAAAAACTACAGATGGGAAATGTTTGCAATTGTCACTCAAAATATCATACAATTCCAATCATATTATTGTTGTTGTTTTAATATGATATTCAATATAATGTTGTTGTTTAAAACGATGATGAAAACTGTACAAGTCATTTTTCTTTTAATATTAATCCAAAATGTTGAATTTGAATTTATGATGCAAGCTGATTATTTGTCGAGACAAATATAATAAAGTTTAAAGTGAAAATTCAAAAGAAAAAAAATATTCCCTAACCGGGAGTCGAACCCGGGCCACCTGGGTGAGAGCCAGGAATCCTAACCGCTAGACCATTAGGGATCGAAATAATTCTTCACAACATTCTTTATTGAGTAATACGAATTTTGACATTTATTTTTCATCACCAAATCTGAAAAACTACAGATGGGAAATGTTTGCAATTGTCACTCAAAATATCATACAATTCCAATCATATTATTGTTGTTGTTTTAATATGATATTCAATATAATGTTGTTGTTTAAAACGATGATGAAAACTGTACAAGTCATTTTTCTTTTAATATTAATCCAAAATGTTGAATTTGAATTTATGATGCAAGCTGATTATTTGTCGAGACAAATATAATAAAGTTTAAAGTGAAAATTCAAAAGAAAAAAATATTCCCTAACCGGGAGTCGAACCGGGCCACCTGGGTGAGAGCCAGGAATCCTAACCGCTAGACCATTAGGGATCGAAATAATTCTTCACAACATTCTTTATTGAGTAATACGAATTTTGACATTTATTTTTCATCACCAAATCTGAAAAACTACAGATGGGAAATGTTTGCAATTGTCACTCAAAATATCATACAATTCCAATCATATTATTGTTGTTGTTTTAATATGATATTCAATATAATGTTGTTGTTTAAAACGATGATGAAAACTGTACAAGTCATTTTTCTTTTAATATTAATCCAAAATGTTGAATTTGAATTTATGATGCAAGCTGATTATTTGTCGAGACAAATATAATAAAGTTTAAAGTGAAAATTCAAAAGAAAAAAAATATTCCCTAACCGGGAGTCGAACCCGGGCCACCTGGGTGAGAGCCAGGAATCCTAACCGCTAGACCATTAGGGATCGAAATAATTCTTCACAACATTCTTTATTGAGTAATACGAATTTTGACATTTATTTTTCATCACCAAATCTGAAAAACTACAGATGGGAAATGTTTGCAATTGTCACTCAAAATATCATACAATTCCAATCATATTATTGTTGTTGTTTTAATATGATATTCAATATAATGTTGTTGTTTAAAACGATGATGAAAACTGTACAAGTCATTTTTCTTTTAATATTAATCCAAAATGTTGAATTTGAATTTATGATGCAAGCTGATTATTTGTCGAGACAAATATAATAAAGTTTAAAGTGAAAATTCAAAAGAAAAAAAATATTCCCTAACCGGGAGTCGAACCCGGGCCACCTGGGTGAGAGCCAGGAATCCTAACCGCTAGACCATTAGGGATCGAAATAATTCTTCACAACATTCTTTATTGAGTAATACGAATTTTGACATTTATTTTTCATCACCAAATCTGAAAAACTACAGATGGGAAATGTTTGCAATTGTCACTCAAAATATCATACAATTCCAATCATATTATTGTTGTTGTTTTAATATGATATTCAATATAATGTTGTTGTTTAAAACGATGATGAAAACTGTACAAGTCATTTTTCTTTTAATATTAATCCAAAATGTTGAATTTGAATTTATGATGCAAGCTGATTATTTGTCGAGACAAATATAATAAAGTTTAAAGTGAAAATTCAAAAGAAAAAATATTCCCTAACCGGGAGTCGAACCCGGGCCACCTGGGTGAGAGCCAGGAATCCTAACCGCTAGACCATTAGGGATCGAAATAATTCTTCACAACATTCTTTATTGAGTAATACGAATTTTGACATTTATTTTTCATCACCAAATCTGAAAAACTACAGATGGGAAATGTTTGCAATTGTCACTCAAAATATCATACAATTCCAATCATATTATTGTTGTTGTTTTAATATGATATTCAATATAATGTTGTTGTTTAAAACGATGATGAAAACTGTACAAGTCATTTTTCTTTTAATATTAATCCAAAATGTTGAATTTGAATTTATGATGCAAGCTGATTATTTGTCGAGACAAATATAATAAAGTTTAAAGTGAAAATTCAAAAGAAAAAAAATATTCCCTAACCGGGAGTCGAACCCGGGCCACCTGGGTGAGAGCCAGGAATCCTAACCGCTAGACCATTAGGGATCGAAATAATTCTTCACAACATTCTTTATTGAGTAATACGAATTTTGACATTTATTTTTCATCACCAAATCTGAAAAACTACAGATGGGAAATGTTTGCAATTGTCACTCAAAATATCATACAATTCCAATCATATTATGTTGTTGTTTTAATATGATATTCAATATAATGTTGTTGTTTAAAACGATGATGAAAACTGTACAAGTCATTTTTCTTTTAATATTAATCCAAAATGTTGAATTTGAATTTATGATGCAAGCTGATTATTTGTCGAGACAAATATAATAAAGTTTAAAGTGAAAATTCAAAGAAAAAAATATTCCCTAACCGGGAGTCGAACCCGGGCCACCTGGGTGAGAGCCAGGAATCCTAACCGCTAGACCATTAGGGATCGAAATAATTCTTCACAACATTCTTTATTGAGTAATACGAATTTTGACATTTATTTTTCATCACCAAATCTGAAAAACTACAGATGGGAAATGTTTGCAATTGTCACTCAAAATATCATACAATTCCAATCATATTATTGTTGTTGTTTTAATATGATATTCAATATAATGTTGTTGTTTAAAACGATGATGAAAACTGTACAAGTCATTTTTCTTTTAATATTAATCCAAAATGTTGAATTTGAATTTATGATGCAAGCTGATTATTTGTCGAGACAAATATAATAAAGTTTAAAGTGAAAATTCAAAAGAAAAAAATATTCCCTAACCGGGAGTCGAACCCGGGCCACCTGGGTGAGAGCCAGGAATCCTAACCGCTAGACCATTAGGGATCGAAATAATTCTTCACAACATTCTTTATTGAGTAATACGAATTTTGACATTTATTTTTCATCACCAAATCTGAAAAACTACAGATGGGAAATGTTTGCAATTGTCACTCAAAATATCATACAATTCCAATCATATTATTGTTGTTGTTTTAATATGATATTCAATATAATGTTGTTGTTTAAAACGATGATGAAAACTGTACAAGTCATTTTTCTTTTAATATTAATCCAAAATGTTGAATTTGAATTTATGATGCAAGCTGATTATTTGTCGAGACAAATATAATAAAGTTTAAAGTGAAAATTCAAAAGAAAAAAAATATTCCCTAACCGGGAGTCGAACCCGGGCCACCTGGGTGAGAGCCAGGAATCCTAACCGCTAGACCATTAGGGATCGAAATAATTCTTCACAACATTCTTTATTGAGTAATACGAATTTTGACATTTATTTTTCATCACCAAATCTGAAAAACTACAGATGGGAAATGTTTGCAATTGTCACTCAAAATATCATACAATTCCAATCATATTATTGTTGTTGTTTTAATATGATATTCAATATAATGTTGTTGTTTAAAACGATGATGAAAACTGTACAAGTCATTTTTCTTTTAATATTAATCCAAAATGTTGAATTTGAATTTATGATGCAAGCTGATTATTTGTCGAGACAAATATAATAAAGTTTAAAGTGAAAATTCAAAAGAAAAAAATATTCCCTAACCGGGAGTCGAACCCGGGCCACCTGGGTGAGAGCCAGGAATCCTAACCGCTAGACCATTAGGGATCGAAATAATTCTTCACAACATTCTTTATTGAGTAATACGAATTTTGACATTTATTTTTCATCACCAAATCTGAAAAACTACAGATGGGAAATGTTTGCAATTGTCACTCAAAATATCATACAATTCCAATCATATTATTGTTGTTGTTTTAATATGATATTCAATATAATGTTGTTGTTTAAAACGATGATGAAAACTGTACAAGTCATTTTTCTTTTAATATTAATCCAAAATGTTGAATTTGAATTTATGATGCAAGCTGATTATTTGTCGAGACAAATATAATAAAGTTTAAAGTGAAAATTCAAAAGAAAAAAATATTCCCTAACCGGGAGTCGAACCCGGGCCACCTGGGTGAGAGCCAGGAATCCTAACCGCTAGACCATTAGGGATCGAAATAATTCTTCACAACATTCTTTATTGAGTAATACGAATTTTGACATTTATTTTTCATCACCAAATCTGAAAAACTACAGATGGGAAATGTTTGCAATTGTCACTCAAAATATCATACAATTCCAATCATATTATTGTTGTTGTTTTAATATGATATTCAATATAATGTTGTTGTTTAAAACGATGATGAAAACTGTACAAGTCATTTTTCTTTTAATATTAATCCAAAATGTTGAATTTGAATTTATGATGCAAGCTGATTATTTGTCGAGACAAATATAATAAAGTTTAAAGTGAAAATTCAAAAGAAAAAAAATATTCCCTAACCGGGAGTCGAACCCGGGCCACCTGGGTGAGAGCCAGGAATCCTAACCGCTAGACCATTAGGGATCGAAATAATTCTTCACAACATTCTTTATTGAGTAATACGAATTTTGACATTTATTTTTCATCACCAAATCTGAAAAACTACAGATGGGAAATGTTTGCAATTGTCACTCAAAATATCATACAATTCCAATCATATTATTGTTGTTGTTTTAATATGATATTCAATATAATGTTGTTGTTTAAAACGATGATGAAAACTGTACAAGTCATTTTTCTTTTAATATTAATCCAAAATGTTGAATTTGAATTTATGATGCAAGCTGATTATTTGTCGAGACAAATATAATAAAGTTTAAAGTGAAAATTCAAAAGAAAAAAAATATTCCCTAACCGGGAGTCGAACCCGGGCCACCTGGGTGAGAGCCAGGAATCCTAACCGCTAGACCATTAGGGATCGAAATAATTCTTCACAACATTCTTTATTGAGTAATACGAATTTTGACATTTATTTTTCATCACCAAATCTGAAAAACTACAGATGGGAAATGTTTGCAATTGTCACTCAAAATATCATACAATTCCAATCATATTATTGTTGTTGTTTTAATATGATATTCAATATAATGTTGTTGTTTAAAACGATGATGAAAACTGTACAAGTCATTTTTCTTTTAATATTAATCCAAAATGTTGAATTTGAATTTATGATGCAAGCTGATTATTTGTCGAGACAAATATAATAAAGTTTAAAGTGAAAATTCAAAAGAAAAAAAATATTCCCTAACCGGGAGTCGAACCCGGGCCACCTGGGTGAGAGCCAGGAATCCTAACCGCTAGACCATTAGGGATCGAAATAATTCTTCACAACATTCTTTATTGAGTAATACGAATTTTGACATTTATTTTTCATCACCAAATCTGAAAAACTACAGATGGGAAATGTTTGCAATTGTCACTCAAAATATCATACAATTCCAATCATATTATTGTTGTTGTTTTAATATGATATTCAATATAATGTTGTTGTTTAAAACGATGATGAAAACTGTACAAGTCATTTTTCTTTTAATATTAATCCAAAATGTTGAATTTGAATTTATGATGCAAGCTGATTATTTGTCGAGACAAATATAATAAAGTTTAAAGTGAAAATTCAAAAGAAAAAAAATATTCCCTAACCGGGAGTCGAACCCGGGCCACCTGGGTGAGAGCCAGGAATCCTAACCGCTAGACCATTAGGGATCGAAATAATTCTTCACAACATTCTTTATTGAGTAATACGAATTTTGACATTTATTTTTCATCACCAAATCTGAAAAACTACAGATGGGAAATGTTTGCAATTGTCACTCAAAATATCATACAATTCCAATCATATTATTGTTGTTGTTTTAATATGATATTCAATATAATGTTGTTGTTTAAAACGATGATGAAAACTGTACAAGTCATTTTTCTTTTAATATTAATCCAAAATGTTGAATTTGAATTTATGATGCAAGCTGATTATTTGTCGAGACAAATATAATAAAGTTTAAAGTGAAAATTCAAAAGAAAAAAATATTCCCTAACCGGGAGTCGAACCCGGGCCACCTGGGTGAGAGCCAGGAATCCTAACCGCTAGACCATTAGGGATCGAAATAATTCTTCACAACATTCTTTATTGAGTAATACGAATTTTGACATTTATTTTTCATCACCAAATCTGAAAAACTACAGATGGGAAATGTTTGCAATTGTCACTCAAAATATCATACAATTCCAATCATATTATTGTTGTTGTTTTAATATGATATTCAATATAATGTTGTTGTTTAAAACGATGATGAAAACTGTACAAGTCATTTTTCTTTTAATATTAATCCAAAATGTTGAATTTGAATTTATGATGCAAGCTGATTATTTGTCGAGACAAATATAATAAAGTTTAAAGTGAAAATTCAAAAGAAAAAAATATTCCCTAACCGGGAGTCGAACCCGGGCCACCTGGGTGAGAGCCAGGAATCCTAACCGCTAGACCATTAGGGATCGAAATAATTCTTCACAACATTCTTTATTGAGTAATACGAATTTTGACATTTATTTTTCATCACCAAATCTGAAAAACTACAGATGGGAAATGTTTGCAATTGTCACTCAAAATATCATACAATTCCAATCATATTATTGTTGTTGTTTTAATATGATATTCAATATAATGTTGTTGTTTAAAACGATGATGAAAACTGTACAAGTCATTTTTCTTTTAATATTAATCCAAAATGTTGAATTTGAATTTATGATGCAAGCTGATTATTTGTCGAGACAAATATAATAAAGTTTAAAGTGAAAATTCAAAAGAAAAAAAATATTCCCTAACCGGGAGTCGAACCGGGCCACCTGGGTGAGAGCCAGGAATCCTAACCGCTAGACCATTAGGGATCGAAATAATTCTTCACAACATTCTTTATTGAGTAATACGAATTTTGACATTTATTTTTCATCACCAAATCTGAAAAACTACAGATGGGAAATGTTTGCAATTGTCACTCAAAATATCATACAATTCCAATCATATTATTGTTGTTGTTTTAATATGATATTCAATATAATGTTGTTGTTTAAAACGATGATGAAAACTGTACAAGTCATTTTTCTTTTAATATTAATCCAAAATGTTGAATTTGAATTTATGATGCAAGCTGATTATTTGTCGAGACAAATATAATAAAGTTTAAAGTGAAAATTCAAAAGAAAAAAAATATTCCCTAACCGGGAGTCGAACCCGGGCCACCTGGGTGAGAGCCAGGAATCCTAACCGCTAGACCATTAGGGATCGAAATAATTCTTCACAACATTCTTTATTGAGTAATACGAATTTTGACATTTATTTTTCATCACCAAATCTGAAAAACTACAGATGGGAAATGTTTGCAATTGTCACTCAAAATATCATACAATTCCAATCATATTATTGTTGTTGTTTTAATATGATATTCAATATAATGTTGTTGTTTAAAACGATGATGAAAACTGTACAAGTCATTTTTCTTTTAATATTAATCCAAAATGTTGAATTTGAATTTATGATGCAAGCTGATTATTTGTCGAGACAAATATAATAAAGTTTAAAGTGAAAATTCAAAAGAAAAAAAATATTCCCTAACCGGGAGTCGAACCCGGGCCACCTGGGTGAGAGCCAGGAATCCTAACCGCTAGACCATTAGGGATCGAAATAATTCTTCACAACATTCTTTATTGAGTAATACGAATTTTGACATTTATTTTTCATCACCAAATCTGAAAAACTACAGATGGGAAATGTTTGCAATTGTCACTCAAAATATCATACAATTCCAATCATATTATTGTTGTTGTTTTAATATGATATTCAATATAATGTTGTTGTTTAAAACGATGATGAAAACTGTACAAGTCATTTTTCTTTTAATATTAATCCAAAATGTTGAATTTGAATTTATGATGCAAGCTGATTATTTGTCGAGACAAATATAATAAAGTTTAAAGTGAAAATTCAAAAGAAAAAAAATATTCCCTAACCGGGAGTCGAACCCGGGCCACCTGGGTGAGAGCCAGGAATCCTAACCGCTAGACCATTAGGGATCGAAATAATTCTTCACAACATTCTTTATTGAGTAATACGAATTTTGACATTTATTTTTCATCACCAAATCTGAAAAACTACAGATGGGAAATGTTTGCAATTGTCACTCAAAATATCATACAATTCCAATCATATTATTGTTGTTGTTTTAATATGATATTCAATATAATGTTGTTGTTTAAAACGATGATGAAAACTGTACAAGTCATTTTTCTTTTAATATTAATCCAAAATGTTGAATTTGAATTTATGATGCAAGCTGATTATTTGTCGAGACAAATATAATAAAGTTTAAAGTGAAAATTCAAAAGAAAAAAAATATTCCCTAACCGGGAGTCGAACCCGGGCCACCTGGGTGAGAGCCAGGAATCCTAACCGCTAGACCATTAGGGATCGAAATAATTCTTCACAACATTCTTTATTGAGTAATACGAATTTTGACATTTATTTTTCATCACCAAATCTGAAAAACTACAGATGGGAAATGTTTGCAATTGTCACTCAAAATATCATACAATTCCAATCATATTATTGTTGTTGTTTTAATATGATATTCAATATAATGTTGTTGTTTAAAACGATGATGAAAACTGTACAAGTCATTTTTCTTTTAATATTAATCCAAAATGTTGAATTTGAATTTATGATGCAAGCTGATTATTTGTCGAGACAAATATAATAAAGTTTAAAGTGAAAATTCAAAAGAAAAAAAATATTCCCTAACCGGGAGTCGAACCCGGGCCACCTGGGTGAGAGCCAGGAATCCTAACCGCTAGACCATTAGGGATCGAAATAATTCTTCACAACATTCTTTATTGAGTAATACGAATTTTGACATTTATTTTTCATCACCAAATCTGAAAACCTACAGATGGGAAATGTTTGCAATTGTCACTCAAAATATCATACAATTCCTATCATATTATTGTTGTTGTTTTAATATGATATTCAATATAATGTTGTTGTTTAAAACGATGATGAAAACTGTACAAGTCATTTTTCTTTTAATATTAATCCAAAATGTTGAATTTGAATTTATGATGCAAGCTGATTATTTGTCGAGACAAATATAATAAAGTTTAAAGTGAAAATTCAAAAGAAAAAAAATATTCCCTAACCGGGAGTGGAAACCGGGCCACCTGGGTGAGAGCCAGGAATCCTAACCGCTAGACCATTAGGGATCGAAATAATTCTTCACAACAGTCTTTATTGAGTAATACAAATTTTGACATTTATTTTTCATCACCAAATCTGAAAAACTACAGATGGGAAATGTTTGCAATTGTCACTCAAAATATCATACAATTCCAATCATATTATTGTTGTTGTTTTAATATGATATTCAATATAATGTTGTTGTTTAAAACGATGATGAAAACTGTACAAGTCATTTTTCTTTTAATATTAATCCAAAATGTTGAATTTGAAATTATGATGAAAGCTGATTATTTGTCGAGACAAATATAATAAAGTTTAAAGTGAAAATTCAAAAGAAAAAAAATATTCCCTAACCGGGAGTCGAACCCGGGCCACCTGGGTGAGAGCCAGGAATCCTAACCGCTAGACCATTAGAGATCGAAATAATTCTTCACAACATTCTTTATTGAGTAATACGAATTTTGACATTTATTTTTCATCACCAAATCTGAAAAACTACAGATGGGAAATGTTTGCAATTGTCACTCAAAATATCATACAATTCCAATCATATTATTGTTGTTGTTTTAATATGATATTCAATATAATGTTGTTGTTTAAAACGATGATGAAAACTGTACAAGTCATTTTTCTTTTAATATTAATCCAAAATGTTGAATTTGAATTTATGATGCAAGCTGATTATTTGTCGAGACAAATATAATAAAGTTTAAAGTGAAAATTCAAAAGAAAAAAAATATTCCCTAACCGGGAGTCGAACCCGGGCCACCTGGGTGAGAGCCAGGAATCCTAACCGATAGACCATTAGGGATCGAAATAATTCTTCACAACAGTCTTTATTGAGTAATACAAATTTTGACATTTATTTTTCATCACCAAATCTGAAAAACTACAGATGGGAAATGTTTGCAATTGTCACTCAAAATATCATACAATTCCAATCATATTATTGTTGTTGTTTTAATATGATATTCAATATAATGTTGTTGTTTAAAACGATGATGAAAACTGTACAAGTCATTTTTCTTTTAATATTAATCCAAAATGTTGAATTTGAATTTATGATGCAAGCTGATTATTTGTCGAGACAAATATAATAAAGTTTAAAGTGAAAATTCAAAAGAAAAAAAATATTCCCTAACCGGGAGTCGAAGCCGGGCCACCTGGGTGAGAGCCAGGAATCCTAACCGCTAGACCATTAGAGATCGAAATAATTCTTCACAACATTCTTTATTGAGTAATACGAATTTTGACATTTATTTTTCATCACCAAATCTGAAAAACTACAGATGGGAAATGTTTGCAATTGTCACTCAAAATATCATACAATTCCAATCATATTATTGTTGTTGTTTTAATATGATATTCAATATAATGTTGTTGTTTAAAACGATGATGAAAACTGTACAAGTCATTTTTCTTTTAATATTAATCCAAAATGTTGAATTTGAATTTATGATGCAAGCTGATTATTTGTCGAGACAAATATAATAAAGTTTAAAGTGAAAATTCAAAAGAAAAAAAATATTCCCTAACCGGGAGTCGAACCCGGGCCACCTGGGTGAGAGCCAGGAATCCTAACCGATAGACCATTAGGGATCGAAATAATTCTTCACAACAGTCTTTATTGAGTAATACAAATTTTGACATTTATTTTTCATCACCAAATCTGAAAAACTACAGATGGGAAATGTTTGCAATTGTCACTCAAAATATCATACAATTCCAATCATATTATTGTTGTTGTTTTAATATGATATTCAATATAATGTTGTTGTTTAAAACGATGATGAAAACTGTACAAGTCATTTTTCTTTTAATATTAATCCAAATGTTGAATTTGAATTTATGATGCAAGCTGATTATTTGTCGAGACAAATATAATAAAGTTTAAAGTGAAAATTCAAAAGAAAAAAAATATTCCCTAACCGGGAGTCGAAGCCGGGCCACCTGGGTGAGAGCCAGGAATCCTAACCGCTAGACCATTAGCGATCGAAATAATTCTTCACAACATTCTTTATTGAGTAATACGAATTTTGACATTTATTTTTCATCACCAAATCTGAAAAACTACAGATGGGAAATGTTTGCAATTGTCACTCAAAATATCATACAATTCCAATCATATTATTGTTGTTGTTTAATATGATATTCAATATAATGTTGTTGTTTAAAACGATGATGAAAACTGTACAAGTCATTTTTCTTTTAATATTAATCCAAAATGTTGAATTTGAATTTATGATGCAAGCTGATTATTTGTCGAGACAAATATAATAAAGTTTAAAGTGAAAATTCAAAAGAAAAAAAATATTCCCTAACCGGGAGTCGAAGCCGGGCCACCTGGGTGAGAGCCAGGAATCCTAACCGCTAGACCATTAGCGATCGAAATAATTCTTCACAACATTCTTTATTGAGTAATACGAATTTTGACATTTATTTTTCATCACCAAATCTGAAAAACTACAGATGGGAAATGTTTGCAATTGTCACTCAAAATATCATACAATTCCAATCATATTATTGTTGTTGTTTTAATATGATATTCAATATAATGTTGTTGTTTAAAACGATGATGAAAACTGTACAAGTCATTTTTCTTTTAATATTAATCCAAAATGTTGAATTTGAAATTATGATGAAAGCTGATTATTTGTCGAGACAAATATAATAAAGTTTAAAGTGAAAATTCAAAAGAAAAAAAATATTCCCTAACCGGGAGTCGAACCCGGGCCACCTGGGTGAGAGCCAGGAATCCTAACCGCTAGACCATTAGGGATCGAAATAATTCTTCACAACAGTCTTTATTGAGTAATACAAATTTTGACATTTATTTTTCATCACCAAATCTGAAAAACTACAGATGGGAAATGTTTGCAATTGTCACTCAAAATATCATACAATTCCTATCATATTATTGTTGTTGTTTTAATATGATATTCAATATAATGTTGTTGTTTAAAACGATGATGAAAACTGTACAAGTCATTTTTCTTTTAATATTAATCCAAAATGTTGAATTTGAATTTATGATGCAAGCTGATTATTTGTCGAGACAAATATAATAAAGTTTAAAGTGAAAATTCAAAAGAAAAAAAATATTCCCTAACCGGGAGTCGAACCCGGGCCACCTGGGTGAGAGCCAGGAATCCTAACCGATAGACCATTAGGGATCGAAATAATTCTTCACAACAGTCTTTATTGAGTAATACAAATTTTGACATTTATTTTTCATCACCAAATCTGAAAAACTACAGATGGGAAATGTTTGCAATTGTCACTCAAAATATCATACAATTCCAATCATATTATTGTTGTTGTTTTAATATGATATTCAATATAATGTTGTTGTTTAAAACGATGATGAAAACTGTACAAGTCATTTTTCTTTTAATATTAATCCAAAATGTTGAATTTGAATTTATGATGCAAGCTGATTATTTGTCGAGACAAATATAATAAAGTTTAAAGTGAAAATTCAAAAGAAAAAAAATATTCCCTAACCGGGAGTCGAACCCGGGCCACCTGGGTGAGAGCCAGGAATCCTAACCGCTAGACCATTAGGGATCGAAATAATTCTTCACAACAGTCTTTATTGAGTAATACAAATTTTGACATTTATTTTTCATCACCAAATCTGAAAAACTACAGATGGGAAATGTTTGCAATTGTCACTCAAAATATCATACAATTCCTATCATATTATTGTTGTTGTTTTAATATGATATTCAATATAATGTTGTTGTTTAAAACGATGATGAAAACTGTACAAGTCATTTTTCTTTTAATATTAATCCAAAATGTTGAATTTGAATTTATGATGCAAGCTGATTATTTGTCGAGACAAATATAATAAAGTTTAAAGTGAAAATATAAAAGAAAAAAAATATTCCCTAACCGGGAGTCGAACCCGGGCCACCTGGGTGAGAGCCAGGAATCCTAACCGCTAGACCATTAGAGATCGAAATAATTCTTCACAACATTCTTTATTGAGTAAGACGAATTTTGACATTTATTTTTCATCACCAAATCTGAAAAACTACAGATGGGAAATGTTTGCAATTGTCACTCAAAATATCATACAATTCCAATCATATTATTGTTGTTGTTTTAATATGATATTCAATATAATGTTGTTGTTTAAAACGATGATGAAAACTGTACAAGTCATTTTTCTTTTAATATTAATCCAAAATGTTGAATTTGAAATTATGATGAAAGCTGATTATTTGTCGAGACAAATATAATAAAGTTTAAAGTGAAAATATAAAAGAAAAAAAATATTCCCTAACCGGGAGTCGAAGCCGGGCCACCTGGGTGAGAGCCAGGAATCCTAACCGCTAGACCATTAGGGATCGAAATAATTCTTCACAACAGTCTTTATTGAGTAATACGAATTTTGACATTTATTTTTCATCACCAAATCTGAAAAACTACAGATGGGAAATGTTTGCAATTGTCACTCAAAATATCATACAATTCCAATCATATTATTGTTGTTGTTTTAATATGATATTCAATATAATGTTGTTGTTTAAAACGATGATGAAAACTGTACAAGTCATTTTTCTTTTAATATTAATCCAAAATGTTGAATTTGAATTTATGATGCAAGCTGATTATTTGTCGAGACAAATATAATAAAGTTTAAAGTGAAAATTCAAAAGAAAAAAAATATTCCCTAACCGGGAGTCGAACCCGGGCCACCTGGGTGAGAGCCAGGAATCCTAACCGATAGACCATTAGGGATCGAAATAATTCTTCACAACAGTCTTTATTGAGTAATACAAATTTTGACATTTATTTTTCATCACCAAATCTGAAAAACTACAGATGGGAAATGTTTGCAATTGTCACTCAAAATATCATACAATTCCAATCATATTATTGTTGTTGTTTTAATATGATATTCAATATAATGTTGTTGTTTAAAACGATGATGAAAACTGTACAAGTCATTTTTCTTTTAATATTAATCCAAAATGTTGAATTTGAATTTATGATGCAAGCTGATTATTTGTCGAGACAAATATAATAAAGTTTAAAGTGAAAATTCAAAAGAAAAAAAATATTCCCTAACCGGCAGTCGAACCAGGGCCACCTGGGTGAGAGCCAGGAATCCTAACCGCTAGACCATTAGGGATCGAAATAATTCTTCACAACAGTCTTTATTGAGTAATACAAATTTTGACATTTATTTTTCATCACCAAATCTGAAAAACTACAGATGGGAAATGTTTGCAATTGTCACTCAAAATATCATACAATTCCAATCATATTATTGTTGTTGTTTTAATATGATATTCAATATAATGTTGTTGTTTAAAACGATGATGAAAACTGTACAAGTCATTTTTCTTTTAATATTAATCCAAAATTTTGAATTTGAATTTATGATGCAAGCTGATTATTTGTCGAGACAAATATAATAAAGTTTAAAGTGAAAATTCAAAAGAAAAAAAATATTCCCTAACCGGGAGTCGAACCCGGGCCACCTGGGTGAGAGCCAGGAATCCTAACCGCTAGACCATTAGCGATCGAAATAATTCTTCACAACATTCTTTATTGAGTAATACGAATTTTGACATTTATTTTTCATCACCAAATCTGAAAAACTACAGATGGGAAATGTTTGCAATTGTCACTCAAAATATCATACAATTCCTATCATATTATTGTTGTTGTTTTAATATGATATTCAATATAATGTTGTTGTTTAAAACGATGATGAAAACTGTACAAGTCATTTTTCTTTTAATATTAATCCAAAATGTTGAATTTGAATTTATGATGCAAGCTGATTATTTGTCGAGACAAATATAATAAAGTTTAAAGTGAAAATTCAAAAGAAAAAAAATATTCCCTAACCGGGAGTCGAACCCGGGCCACCTGGGTGAGAGCCAGGAATCCTAACCGATAGACCATTAGGGATCGAAATAATTCTTCACAACAGTCTTTATTGAGTAATACAAATTTTGACATTTATTTTTCATCACCAAATCTGAAAAACTACAGATGGGAAATGTTTGCAATTGTCACTCAAAATATCATACAATTCCAATCATATTATTGTTGTTGTTTTAATATGATATTCAATATAATGTTGTTGTTTAAAACGATGATGAAAACTGTACAAGTCATTTTTCTTTTAATATTAATCCAAAATGTTGAATTTGAAATTATGATGAAAGCTGATTATTTGTCGAGACAAATATAATAAAGTTTAAAGTGAAAATTCAAAAGAAAAAAAATATTCCCTAACCGGGAGTCGAACCCGGGCCACCTGGGTGAGAGCCAGGAATCCTAACCGCTAGACCATTAGGGATCGAAATAATTCTTCACAACAGTCTTTATTGAGTAATACAAATTTTGACATTTATTTTTCATCACCAAATCTGAAAAACTACAGATGGGAAATGTTTGCAATTGTCACTCAAAATATCATACAATTCCTATCATATTATTGTTGTTGTTTTAATATGATATTCAATATAATGTTGTTGTTTAAAACGATGATGAAAACTGTACAAGTCATTTTTCTTTTAATATTAATCCAAAATGTTGAATTTGAATTTATGATGCAAGCTGATTATTTGTCGAGACAAATATAATAAAGTTTAAAGTGAAAATATAAAAGAAAAAAAATATTCCCTAACCGGGAGTCGAACCCGGGCCACCTGGGTGAGAGCCAGGAATCCTAACCGCTAGACCATTAGAGATCGAAATAATTCTTCACAACATTCTTTATTGAGTAAGACGAATTTTGACATTTATTTTTCATCACCAAATCTGAAAAACTACAGATGGGAAATGTTTGCAATTGTCACTCAAAATATCATACAATTCCAATCATATTATTGTTGTTGTTTTAATATGATATTCAATATAATGTTGTTGTTTAAAACGATGATGAAAACTGTACAAGTCATTTTTCTTTTAATATTAATCCAAAATGTTGAATTTGAATTTATGATGCAAGCTGATTATTTGTCGAGACAAATATAATAAAGTTTAAAGTGAAAATTCAAAAGAAAAAAAATATTCCCTAACCGGGAGTCGAACCCGGGCCACCTGGGTGAGAGCCAGGAATCCTAACCGATAGACCATTAGGGATCGAAATAATTCTTCACAACAGTCTTTATTGAGTAATACAAATTTTGACATTTATTTTTCATCACCAAATCTGAAAAACTACAGATGGGAAATGTTTGCAATTGTCACTCAAAATATCATACAATTCCAATCATATTATTGTTGTTGTTTTAATATGATATTCAATATAATGTTGTTGTTTAAAACGATGATGAAAACTGTACAAGTCATTTTTCTTTTAATATTAATCCAAAATGTTGAATTTGAATTTATGATGCAAGCTGATTATTTGTCGAGACAAATATAATAAAGTTTAAAGTGAAAATTCAAAAGAAAAAAAATATTCCCTAACCGGGAGTCGAACCCGGGCCACCTGGGTGAGAGCCAGGAATCCTAACCGCTAGACCATTAGGGATCGAAATAATTCTTCACAACAGTCTTTATTGAGTAATACAAATTTTGACATTTATTTTTCATCACCAAATCTGAAAAACTACAGATGGGAAATGTTTGCAATTGTCACTCAAAATATCATACAATTCCTATCATATTATTGTTGTTGTTTTAATATGATATTCAATATAATGTTGTTGTTTAAAACGATGATGAAAACTGTACAAGTCATTTTTCTTTTAATATTAATCCAAAATGTTGAATTTGAATTTATGATGCAAGCTGATTATTTGTCGAGACAAATATAATAAAGTTTAAAGTGAAAATATAAAAGAAAAAAAATATTCCCTAACCGGGAGTCGAAGCCGGGCTACCTGGGTGAGAGCCAGGAATCCTAACCGCTAGACCATTAGGGATCGAAATAATTCTTCACAACAGTCTTTATTGAGTAATACGAATTTTGACATTTATTTTTCATCACCAAATCTGAAAAACTACAGATGGGAAATGTTTGCAATTGTCACTCAAAATATCATACAATTCCTATCATATTATTGTTGTTGTTTTAATATGATATTCAATATAATGTTGTTGTTTAAAACGATGATGAAAACTGTACAAGTCATTTTTCTTTTAATATTAATCCAAAATGTTGAATTTGAATTTATGATGCAAGCTGATTATTTGTCGAGACAAATATAATAAAGTTTAAAGTGAAAATATAAAAGAAAAAAAATATTCCCTAACCGGGAGTCGAACCCGGGCCACCTGGGTGAGAGCCAGGAATCCTAACCGCTAGACCATTAGAGATCGAAATAATTCTTCACAACAGTCTTTATTGAGTAATACGAATTTTGACATTTATTTTTCATCACCAAATCTGAAAAACTACAGATGGGAAATGTTTGCAATTGTCACTCAAAATATCATACAATTCCTATCATATTATTGTTGTTGTTTTAATATGATATTCAATATAATGTTGTTGTTTAAAACGATGATGAAAACTGTACAAGTCATTTTTCTTTTAATATTAATCCAAAATGTTGAATTTGAATTTATGATGCAAGCTGATTATTTGTCGAGACAAATATAATAAAGTTTAAAGTGAAAATATAAAAGAAAAAAAATATTCCCTAACCAGGAGTCGAACCCGGGCCACCTGGGTGAGAGCCAGGAATCCTAACCGCTAGACCATTAGGGATCGAAATAATTCTTCACAACATTCTTTATTGAGTAATACGAATTTTGACATTTATTTTTCATCACCAAATCTGAAAAACTACAGATGGGAAATGTTTGCAATTGTCACTCAAAATATCATACAATTCCAATCATATTATTGTTGTTGTTTTAATATGATATTCAATATAATGTTGTTGTTTAAAACGATGATGAAAACTGTACAAGTCATTTTTCTTTTAATATTAATCCAAAATGTTGAATTTGAAATTATGATGAAAGCTGATTATTTGTCGAGACAAATATAATAAAGTTTAAAGTGAAAATATAAAAGAAAAAAAATATTCCCTAACCGCGAGTCGAAGCCGGGCCACCTGGGTGAGAGCCAGGAATCCTAACCGCTAGACCATTAGGGATCGAAATAATTCTTCACAACAGTCTTTATTGAGTAATACGAATTTTGACATTTATTTTTCATCACCAAATCTGAAAAACTACAGATGGGAAATGTTTGCAATTGTCACTCAAAATATCATACAATTCCAATCATATTATTGTTGTTGTTTTAATATGATATTCAATATAATGTTGTTGTTTAAAACGATGATGAAAACTGTACAAGTCATTTTTCTTTTAATATTAATCCAAAATGTTGAATTTGAATTTATGATGCAAGCTGATTATTTGTCGAGACAAATATAATAAAGTTTAAAGTGAAAATTCAAAAGAAAAAAAATATTCCCTAACCGGGAGTCGAACCAGGGCCACCTGGGTGAGAGCCAGGAATCCTAACCGCTAGACCATTAGGGATCGAAATAATTCTTCACAACAGTCTTTATTGAGTAATACAAATTTTGACATTTATTTTTCATCACCAAATCTGAAAAACTACAGATGGGAAATGTTTGCAATTGTCACTCAAAATATCATATAATTCCTATCATATTATTGTTGTTGTTTTAATATGATATTCAATATAATGTTGTTGTTTAAAACGATGATGAAAACTGTACAAGTCATTTTTCTTTTAATATTAATCCAAAATGTTGAATTTGAAATTATGATGAAAGCTGATTATTTGTCGAGACAAATATAATAAAGTTTAAAGTGAAAATTCAAAAGAAAAAAAATATTCCCTAACCGGGAGTCGAACCCGGGCCACCTGGGTGAGAGCCAGGAATCCTAACCGCTAGACCATTAGGGATCGAAATAATTCTTCACAACATTCTTTATTGAGTAATACGAATTTTGACATTTATTTTTCATCACCAAATCTGAAAAAACTACAAATGGGAAATGTTTGCAATTGTCACTCAAAATATCATACAATTCCAATCATATTATTGTTGTTGTTTTAATATGATATTCAATATAATGTTGTTGTTTAAAACGATGATGAAAACTGTACAAGTCATTTTTCTTTTAATATTAATCCAAAATGTTGAATTTGAATTTATGATGCAAGCTGATTATTTGTCGAGACAAATATAATAAAGTTTAAAGTGAAAATATAAAAGAAAAAAAAATATTCCCTAACCGGGAGTCGAACCCGGGCCACCTGGGTGAGAGCCAGGAATCCTAACCGCTAGACCATTAGGGATCGAAATAATTCTTCACAACAGTCTTTATTGAGTAATACGAATTTTGACATTTATTTTTCATCACCAAATCTGAAAAACTACAGATGGGAAATGTTTGCAATTGTCACTCAAAATATCATACAATTCCAATCATATTATTGTTGTTGTTTTAATATGATATTCAATATAATGTTGTTGTTTAAAACGATGATGAAAACTGTACAAGTCATTTTTCTTTTAATATTAATCCAAAATGTTGAATTTGAATTTATGATGCAAGCTGATTATTTGTCGAGACAAATATAATAAAGTTTAAAGTGAAAATTCAAAAGAAAAATAATATTCCCTAACCGGGAGTCGAAGCCGGGCCACCTGGGTGAGAGCCAGGAATCCTAACCGCTAGACCATTAGGGATCGAAATAATTCTTCACAACAGTCTTTATTGAGTAATACAAATTTTGACATTTATTTTTCATCACCAAATCTGAAAAACTACAGATGGGAAATGTTTGCAATTGTCACTCAAAATATCATACAATTCCTATCATATTATTGTTGTTGTTTTAATATGATATTCAATATAATGTTGTTGTTTAAAACGATGATGAAAACTGTACAAGTCATTTTTCTTTTAATATTAATCCAAAATGTTGAATTTGAAATTATGATGAAAGCTGATTATTTGTCGAGACAAATATAATAAAGTTTAAAGTGAAAATATAAAAGAAAAAAAATATTCCCTAACCGGGAGTCGAAGCCGGGCCACCTGGGTGAGAGCCAGGAATCCTAACCGCTAGACCATTAGGGATCGAAATAATTCTTCACAACAGTCTTTATTGAGTAATACGAATTTTGACATTTATTTTTCATCACCAAATCTGAAAAACTACAGATGGGAAATGTTTGCAATTGTCACTCAAAATATCATACAATTCCTATCAAATTATTGTTGTTTTTTTAATATGATATTCAATATAATGTTTGTAGTGAGCCGTTACACGGCCTTAACAATATCTATATACCTATTATACTATATTATATTATATTATACGATATTATATTATATATATAAATGCGCGGTCACCAGCGACTAAGGACCAAACAGAACACAATAACAGTCAATCAAAATTCGTGCGATCAGCTAATACTTCTACTTATCAATCAGGCTCTATTAATCAATCTCAGAAGAGTAAAGCAAATTCGATGCCATGTTATCATTATCAAGATAAACTGTATTCGGCTCCCAATAGTTTTAGTGTTGGCTCTCATAGACCAACACCCTCATCCATTACAATTCGCGAAATACGGAACAAATCCTAACAATAATATAAAAACCTAAATTTGTTTATTTTGCATTTATTTATTAGTAATTGACTATTTGAAATTCTTACGCGAACTTTATAAAATCGTTAAGCTTTTTAAATTATATATTTTAAAAATCTGTTTATTTTTTATCGAATGATATAATTTTGTATTTTTTGTAATTTTGTATACTTATATGTAGAAATTTTGTAAAAGATTTCCTGGCTTGTTTATATATTCAAATAAAAAATTTTGGAATTTAAAATAAAACTTGCAGTGGATTAATTCAATTTATTATTTACGTTTAATTAAGCCATGAATAAAATTGGGAAAATTGCATTGAAGAATTCATCATTATTTTTGTGTGATAGGCAAGAAAAGTTTGCGGATTCAATAACCTATTTTAATGAAAGTGTTCCTGTTTCTAATCGAATGTCAAAAGCCGCTAAATTACCGGGTACCACATTGGTGTCAGAAGTGCCAAGATTTGAACATTTAGAACATATCATTGCTAATATCATTGCTAAATCCAGATTACAGGAGATACAATCTATGTTAGTTTCTCATAAACGAACAGCGGAATTACGTCAAAATATGTTCCATATGCTTTCCAAAATATTTTCTGAATTAAAACTTTCATCAAAATTTAATCTTATATCCCATGATATTGATAGGCTGATAGATCATTTGATAATTGCTCATTCCTGTTGTTTGTCATCGAATCGAGAAGAGTATATCAAATTAATTCAGACAATTCCAGATCGTGATTCTTTGGATCCCGTAGTCGTTCTATGTGATTCCATTTCGACCCCTGCAAATATCACAGATAATAATCATATTCCAAATGGTCAATTTCAAATTGCTGACCCGATAAATAAATCATCTTTCAAATTTATCAATAAAAGTATTCAATTACAATCTGAATCATCGGATATTAAATCCGAATTTCCTTTATTCAGTGCTTTCAATAGCTCAGCTGTTAATGATATTACTGAATTCCACAGTACACTGAATTCCACACCTCCCCTGTCAGGAGTTTCAGATCAGAAATCATTTATGAACAGTTTGAATTCAGTTGGTTCGTCGAATTCTCTGCTGGAAAGTTTCTACCATTTAAATTCTCAAAACCACGCCGCAATCAACAATAACAACAATAATAATCAGCCATACGATCACAACATCAATCAACAGGCAAACAACAACGGTGTGCTTAACGACGGTCAGTATCAGTATCGAAACGAAATGGATATAAATCGCATATTTGGCTCGGAGAAACCGAACTCACATTACGATCAGAAATATAAAGATACAGCCGATATAGATTTTGATTCGATTAATGTTTCCCGGCAAGCATTGGCTGAGATGATTGCCGTTGAAAATCGTCAAAAAATGACTCCGATCAATAATTATATACCAAATAACAAATTGCTAACGAGTGATGTCTTATACACAGCCCCACAACGCATCATGCTTCGACCAAATCCAAATGAATTCTTAATGCAACAGAATAATGATTTTTCACATTAAACTCTCGTGCACCGGGACAGCCATTTATTCACGATAATAAACCGTCTCCCAGCGAATCGAGACTCAATCAAGCAATGCCCGTGTCAGCACCGCCAGGTACCTTAGATCGATTACCTCTAAATTATATTATTATATTATTATTAAAGTATACTATATTATTATTGATTTATATTATTATTGATATCATATATAAAATTATAATAAATTATTTAAATAAGCATCAGCCCACAAAAGAGGGTAGCGCCGCACCGGGGCCCAAAAAGTTCCAAATATTAATAGAAAACCCTGGAACAAATAAGATACAAACCGTTTCAGTTGACACAGACACTACAATTAGAGGTCTTTCTAAAAATTACAGCATATTGACAAATCACAAATGCCGTTTTCTCTTGTCGTATAACGGCAACATCCTTTCCGACAGTCGCACCTTGGGCGACTATGGAGTGACACCATACAGCGTCATTCATTGTTTGTTGCCACTTCCTGGCGGTTCCTCCGATTCGGAGAATGACTCAGGCAGCAACCCCAAACAGGCAAAACATAAACGTAGGTCCAACAACCAGCGATCAACGTACTTATGTCAATATTTTTTGGATGAGAACAACTCTCCACTTACTTGGCTGATAGCTACCGAACTAGCACTCGAGGGAATCGAGGTAACCAGTTCACGAGACAAATACTGTCGCATCTTGCCGTTGATTCCGCCGACGATATTAAGTAAACTTTCGTCCGTGATCCTTCGCACTTCGCCTACTAGCGTAAAAAACCCATATGAAGAATTGCGTACGGCAATCCATGATATTTTTAAGGAACCTACAGCTGCCGTCTTCACTAAATACTTTAAGACGCAAACTTTGGGCAGCAGAAAACCATCACAGTTCTTGCAACACGCTATGGCGGAACTAACGCAAATACATCCGGAGGCTGCGGCAGATCAAAAACTCTTGAGGCAATTTTTTCTGTCTGCTTTACCGCCACACGCACAACAAATTTTAGCGCTTTCGTCAACAGCAGACGTGGTAGAGCTAGCAAAGATGGCCGACAAGATTAACGAAGTCGTGCCACTTGGTCCGCAACCAACTTGCTCTGTGCAAGTAAGTAGCAGCACTAACCCCGAAATTTTACCTTCTTCTTCTTCTTTAAAACCTTCGACCGAAGAAGCCTTACTTTGCGCTATTACAGGCCTCACTAAACGCATCAGCGAGCTTGAGAATAGCATGTCCACCAGGCGGACAAATGACGACAGACAATATGCCCAAAAATCACACTTTGTACAAAATACTCGTCAACGTTCACCTTCACCTGCAACCAGGAACCTGTGCCGTTTCCATTTTAAGTTTCGTAACAAGGCACGGTTCTGCCATCTAGGTTGCAATTGGCGAGATAAAGCACCATCCTGTCAGATACTTGACAAGTGCATATACCACGACAAGTTTGGAGATAAAGCCTTAAAATGCTTCGAAGGCTGCTCCAATTACACAAAACCTAAAGCAAGCAATCAAAAAAAACTTATAATGCCACCACTTCTAGCGGCAGAGGTGGGAGGCAAAATTTCATCGAAATCAGATTTATTTTTAATAGAAGCAGAGTCAAACGCTTTTAATATATTGTCGTCTCCTTCCAACAGACTAAAATTCCTTGTCGACACTGGCTCCAGCTTGTCGATCTTACCTAAAGAGTACCTTCCAGACCTCAACACTGTCGATATTTCTTTGAAGGCCGCAAACGGTAGTGTTGTTGAGACGTTAGGTTCAAAGACAATTACTTTCTCGTTGCCATTTCTGTCCGACCAATTATTTGAGTGGAAATTTTATATAGCAGAGGTTATTATCCCCATATTAGGATCTGATTTTTTAAGCGCTAACGAACTACTCGTCGATTGCCGTGGACGCACTTTAAGGATAA
Organism: Schmidtea polychroa; assembly: GCA_959609185.1. NCBI lineage: Eukaryota > Metazoa > Platyhelminthes > Tricladida > Dugesiidae > Schmidtea > Schmidtea polychroa. Next base: position 45,758 of record CAUHTR010001444.1, on the reverse strand, counting down.
ATAACCAATTAAACTGCAGCACTATTCCCTCAAACATCTTTGAAGATCCACAACGGATAGGAACGGACGATATAAATACTACTCCGTCGAAAACGGTTATAACAATCGAACACCCAAAAATAGCCGTAGATATTATTAATAGGTGTTTTAACACGCCAATAAGTGACGTTTCGAAGCCGCTTTACTGCCACACGATCGACACAACTTCATCTTTACCAGTTAGATGCAAAATTAGACCACTGTCGAATGAAAAACTCGAATTTGTACGTTCCGAGTTCACTAACCTCTTACATGAGGGTACCATTCGGAGATCTAAATCTCCATGGTCATCGCCATTGCACCTGGTCCCAAAAAAAGATGGCACTTTCCGTCCGTGTGGCGACTATCGAAACCTTAATGCTATTACGGTACATGATTCCTATAGCATGCCGCTTGTTAGTGATATCCTTCACCGTCTTTCAAAGGCAAAGATTTTCTCCACAATCGACCTCGTGAAGGCGTACCATCAGATACCCGTGCGAGAGTCTGACATAGAAAAAACAGCCGTAATAACTCCGATCGGACTTTTCGAGTACGTGCATATGCCATTTGGCCTTCGGAATTCTGCACAGACCTTTCAAAGGTATATTGATCAAGTCTTAATGGACCTGCCTTTCGCAGTTCCTTACATAGACGACATTTTAGTCGGATCACCTGACTTAGAGACGCATAAAACCCATCTGACAAAAACTTTAACAGCACTTCGGCAATACAACCTTAAGGTAAACGTCGATAAGTGTACCTTCTTCCAACACGAGACTCGTTTCCTGGGACATTTAATTTCCGGAGAGGGAGTCCGACCTCCTCCGGATAGACTAGATACCATAGCCAAATTCCCACTTCCAAAAACAGTTTCACAACTGAGAAGTTTTTTGGGAACGATAAACTATTGTCATCGTTTTATTCCAGGGGTTTCTGACATTTTGTCACCTCTTTCAGGTCTTGTTTCAAAACCAAAAAAGTCTTTAGTGTCATGGAGCGATACCACACTCAGTGCATTTGAAAACGCTAAGTCGGCACTTTTGAAAATTCAAACACTCCATTTTCCCAATGCTGATTTACCGTGGAGTCTGACCACTGATGCATCAAACGTTGCTATTGGTGCAGTATTACACCAATTACATAATGACATTTCTGAACCCTTAGAGTTTTTCTCAAAGAAACTTTCTTCCGCACAACGGAAATATTCGGCTTTCGACCGAGAACTCTTAGGCATATATCTTTCAATCAAACATTTCAAGCACTTGCTTGAAGGTCGTCCTTTTGTCATCTACACTGACCACAAACCGCTAACTTATCTTTTTGGAATGAAAGACCCATCTCCACGACAACAGAGGCAAATCAGTTATATTTCAGAATTTTCTTGCGAAATACGCCACATTGCCGGCAAAGAAAACGTTATTGCAGACTGTCTTTCCCGCAGTACCAACGCTATATTGCACAATCCGATTTTTCCAGTACAGTGCCTCCGCGACAATCCACCTTCGGAAAAAGATCTAGCTGCTTTTGGCGATAAGCTTGAAATCGTGGACGGAGTACACTTTGACTCGTCTTTATCAGGTGTTTTAAGACCGATTTTGCACGATTCCTTACGGAAATTAGCTTTCCATTCCATTCACGACTTACATCATCCAGGTTCGTCGGCTACCTTCAACCTATTGCATTCACATGTGGTTTGGCCAGCAATGAGGCACGATATTAAATTGTGGGTGAGTCAGTGCATCGGTTGTCAACAACACAAGATCACTAGACACACTAAGCCACAGATGATTCACTATCCGACCGGAAATAGGTTCGAAATTCTTCACATCGACCTGGTCGGCCCCTTGCCTTCTGATCGCGGTTTTTCTTACTTATTAACTATGATTGACCGGAAAAACGCGTTGGTTTGAAGTTATTCCTCTGAAAAACATTTCTGCTGAAATTGTAGCAAATTCAATTTTGCAACATTGGATTTCTAGATACGGTGTTCCGAAATCAATAATCACAGACAGGGGATCTCAGTTTGAATCCCAGTTATTTCAACAGCTAACTGAAAAGCTCGGTATACAACACCTCCGTTCAACTGCTTACCATCCTCAGACAAACGGCATGATCGAAAGATTTCACCGTACTTTGAAGACCTCTCTTGGAATACTTTCATCGAAACTTAATTGGACTAAAGCTTTACCTTTTGTCCTTCTTGGTTGGCGTAACACACCCTCCAGGACTACCGGAACTACACCGGCACAGTTACTTTTCGGTTCTTCAACATCGTTACCTAACGAATTAGTTGATTTTGATAACGCTCCTACCTTTGAGGAATTAGATATGGCTAGAGATCATTTTCTTTCGATCGATAGCAACCCACAGTTTTCTTATGCTTCCTCATATACACCGTACGTCCCAAAGTCCTTCAAGGACGCAACTCACGTTTATCTTCGTAATATTACGGATTCAGGTCTAAAACCGAGATATTCGGGGCCTTACAAATTGATCGACATTAAGGATAACAATGCCCACATCATTATTAACGGGGTTACCCAAAATATAAATTTGTGCCGACTTAAACCGGCTTTTATGATTTCTGATGACGTGGACGAAGACAAACTTCACTCTGATTTAGAGAAAGTTTCAGTCGAACCCATTTCAACTACGTCGAACGAAAACCTTTCAGTAGAACCTGCCACGGACTCAAACGAAATCGCGCGTACCATGATCACAAACTACCAACGCGATGAAAATTTAGCTACATTGAATACACATTCAGCAACAACAAATCCACTAAATCTTCGCTCAATTGTTTCGAAACCCGACAAGCAGCGAACCGCGAAAAATGTGAAACATAGTGATAAGATTTGGGTGCGCCAAATTGGGGAAGACATTTCCAAACCTCCAAGACTTGCCAGAGTCTATTCCAATGAAAATTTGACACATCTGATGCTGAAATTCACTTAACTTTATTCCATGTGATCAATTAATTCATCAATCGCCGATTTCCTTTTTAGACACTATCTACCTTTGATAAATTGTCACTACTTTTCGACTTACATCTTGTTTCTAGTAGATCTTTCATCAATCTCTATTCTTGAGTCCCCGTGCGCTCCGCGACTTCCCGTGGGGCTGAAGTAGTGAGCCGTTACACGGCCTTAACAATATCTATATACCTATTATACTATATTATATTATATTATACGATATTATATTATATATATAAATGCGCGGTCACCAGCGACTAAGGACCAAACAGAACACAATAACAGTCAATCAAAATTCGTGCGATCAGCTAATACTTCTACTTATCAATCAGGCTCTATTAATCAATCTCAGAAGAGTAAAGCAAATTCGATGCCATGTTATCATTATCAAGATAAACTGTATTCGGCTCCCAATAGTTTTAGTGTTGGCTCTCATAGACCAACACCCTCATCCATTACAATTCGCGAAATACGGAACAAATCCTAACAATAATATAAAAACCTAAATTTGTTTATTTTGCATTTATTTATTAGTAATTGACTATTTGAAATTCTTACGCGAACTTTATAAAATCGTTAAGCTTTTTAAATTATATATTTTAAAAATCTGTTTATTTTTTATCGAATGATATAATTTTGTATTTTTTGTAATTTTGTATACTTATATGTAGAAATTTTGTAAAAGATTTCCTGGCTTGTTTATATATTCAAATAAAAAATTTTGGAATTTAAAATAAAACTTGCAGTGGATTAATTCAATTTATTATTTACGTTTAATTAAGCCATGAATAAAATTGGGAAAATTGCATTGAAGAATTCATCATTATTTTTGTGTGATAGGCAAGAAAAGTTTGCGGATTCAATAACCTATTTTAATAAAAGTGTTCCTGTTTCTAATCGAATGTCAAAAGCCGCTAAATTACCGGGTACCACAATGTTGTTGTTTAAAACGATGATGAAAACTGTACAAGTCATTTTTCTTTTAATATTAATCCAAAATGTTGAATTTGAATTTATGATGCAAGCTGATTATTTGTCGAGACAAATATAATAAAGTTTAAAGTGAAAATTCAAAAGAAAAAAAATATTCCCTAACCGGGAGTCGAAGCCGGGCCACCTGGGTGAGAGCCAGGAATCCTAACCGCTAGACCATTAGGGATCGAAATAATTCTTCACAACAGTCTTTATTGAGTAATACGAATTTTGACATTTATTTTTCATCACCAAATCTGAAAAACTACAGATGGGAAATGTTTGCAATTGTCACTCAAAATATCATACAATTCCAATCATATTATTGTTGTTGTTTTAATATGATATTCAATATAATGTTGTTGTTTAAAACGATGATGAAAACTGTACAAGTCATTTTTCTTTTAATATTAATCCAAAATGTTGAATTTGAATTTATGATGCAAGCTGATTATTTGTCGAGACAAATATAATAAAGTTTAAAGTGAAAATATAAAAGAAAAAAAATATTCCCTAACCGGGAGTCGAACCCGGGCCACCTGGGTGAGAGCCAGGAATCCTTACCGCTAGACCATTAGGGATCGAAATAATTCTTCACAACATTCTTTATTGAGTAATACGAATTTTGACATTTATTTTTCATCACCAAATCTGAAAAACTACAGATGGGAAATGTTTGCAATTGTCACTCAAAATATCATACAATTCCAATCATATTATTGTTGTTGTTTTAATATGATATTCAATATAATGTTGTTGTTTAAAACGATGATGAAAACTTTACAAGTCATTTTTCTTTTAATATTAATCCAAAATGTTGAATTTGAATTTATGATGCAAGCTGATTATTTGTCGAGACAAATAAAATAAAGTTTAAAGTGAAAATATAAAAGAAAAAAAATATTCCCTAACCGGGAGTCGAACCCGGGCCACCTGGGTGAGAGCCAGGAATCCTTACCGCTAGACCATTAGGGATCGAAATAATTCTTCACAACATTCTTTATTGAGTAATACGAATTTTGACATTTATTTTTCATCACCAAATCTGAAAAACTACAGATGGGAAATGTTTGCAATTGTCACTCAAAATATCATACAATTCCAATCATATTATTGTTGTTGTTTTAATATGATATTCAATATAATGTAGTTGTTTAAAACGATGATGAAAACTGTACAAGTCATTTTTCTTTTAATATTAATCCAAAATGTTGAATTTGAATTTATGATGCAAGCTGATTATTTGTCGAGACAAATATAATAAAGTTTAAAGTGAAAATATAAAAGAAAAAAAATATTCCCTAACCGGGAGTCGAACCCGGGCCACCTGGGTGAGAGCCAGGAATCCTAACCGCTAGACCATTAGGGATCGAAATAATTCTTCACAACATTCTTTATTGAGTAATACGAATTTTGACATTTATTTTTCATCACCAAATCTGAAAAACTACAGATGGGAAATGTTTGCAATTGTCACTCAAAATATCATACAATTCCAATCATATTATTGTTGTTGTTTTAATATGATATTCAATATAATGTTGTTGTTTAAAACGATGATGAAAACTGTACAAGTCATTTTTCTTTTAATATTAATCCAAAATGTTGAATTTGAATTTATGATGCAAGCTGATTATTTGTCGAGACAAATATAATAAAGTTTAAAGTGAAAATTCAAAAGAAAAAAAATATTCCCTAACCGGGAGTCGAAGCCGGGCCACCTGGGTGAGAGCCAGGAATCCTAACCGCTAGACCATTAGGGATCGAAATAATTCTTCACAACATTCTTTATTGAGTAATACGAATTTTGACATTTATTTTTCATCACCAAATCTGAAAAACTACAGATGGGAAATGTTTGCAATTGTCACTCAAAATATCATACAATTCCTATCTTATTATTGTTGTTGTTTTAATATGATATTCAATATAATGTTGTTGTTTAAAACGATGATGAAAACTGTACAACTCATTTTTCTTTTAATATTAATCCAAAATGTTGAATTTGAATTTATGATGCAAGCTGATTATTTGTCGAGACAAATATAATATAGTTTAAAGTGAAAATTCAAAAGAAAAAAAATATTCCCTAACCGGGAGTCGAACCCGGGCCACCTGGGTGAGAGCCAGGAATCCTAACCGCTAGACCATTAGGGATCGAAATAATTCTTCACAACATTCTTTATTGAGTAATACGAATTTTTACATTTATTTTTCATCACCAAATCTGAAAAACTACAGATGGAAAATGTTTGCAATTGTCACTCAAAATATCATACAATTCCAATCATATTATTGTTGTTGTTTTAATATGATATTCAATATAATGTTGTTGTTTAAAACGATGATGAAAACTGTACAAGTCATTTTTCTTTTAATATTAATCCAAAATGTTGAATTTGAATATATGATGCAAGCTGATTATTTTTATTAATTTTAATTTTGGAAGATACCCTTTTAGGGGGCTGTTGTAAAATATAATTTAAATAATTTAAATTTGGTTCTGATTAATGAATTTCTTTTTAAATAGTCCAGATAAAGGGATATTATTCTAATTAAATTCTCGTTTTTTAAATATATTATAAATTATTTTTCATTATTTTAAAAACTTTTCCTTTTTAGCCTTTTTTCTGTACACATAGTAAAATAATTTTCTTTATCATGCCTCTACGGTAATAATAGAGTTCAAATGACGTGAACAAATTATTTGCTGCACAGAGCAATATTTAAGCTCTGCGTGTCATATTTGGTTTGCGTAATGTTACTCGTTATCAATCAGCATCAAATCAAAATGGTGTAAATATATGTATTGAGGCTAAATACAAAAAGCTATTGCACAAGCCTATCAATTTACATGTTGGTGTAGCTATTATGGTGCCCATGATAATGAACTGATTAAATTTAAAACTTAAATTTCTTTAATTCTTATTTTTGTCAATTGTATCTATTTTTTAATTTTGGTCAACCCCGATGATCCTGAACCAATAAATGAACTCAAAAAATTTTTTGTTATTGTTTTTATTTTTGGAGAAAATCCAAATTTTCAAAGATATTAAATGATGAATCATTGAAATTTAATTAAAATTTTTACAGAAAATTAAACATTTAAATTTATACATAATTAAAAGAAATTCACAAAAATTTGATGTATTTAAATTATAATTAAAATATTTCAGTGTTTCTATTGGTTGATTTTTAGCCAATCAAAAATCGCTTTTTTAATTATAATTTTTAATTTTGATTTTGCATGAGATTTTCCCAATTCAAATCGTGAGTTTTATTTTTGCCTGATTTATTTGTTATTTAATTTTATCTCATCACTTACATCGAAGGGAGGCCCATATTAAGCAGTATTTTTAATTCGAGGAACTTTTTATTTTATATTTTTTACTATTTGTCGAATATATTTTTGATAATAAGGTATTAATAAACATTCAGATTCATTCTTTAAAATAGTTCTGTTATTATGGCGGGCTTTAAAAGTTGGTTGAAAAGAGGAAAGGATGGTAATGATGAATAGTTGCTGAAGTTTTATTTGAATATCTTTGCAGGCAGCTTCGACATTCTCAAAGATCCTACTCGTGACAATTTTCTAAGGTTATCTGCTGAATATGACAAAGTAAATGACGACCTCAAACGAATACAGGGTTACATTGAGACATTGGAAGAGGAATATAACCAGTGCAAAATGATGGATGTATTCCGGAGATATCAGAAATTAAAAGGAATGATCAAGAGAATTACTATGCATTTAAAAATGCCCGGAATGACGGCATGTGCTGGTGCAAAGCCGTTGGGAATAAGCGCAATTGGGAATTTGGCTCAAGGTACTAAAGATATGGTGAAAAGAAATGAGCAAGCCCGAAAAAGAGAAGAACAAATTAAAAGTAAGCAAAAATAAAATATATTAATATAATTTATTTTTTATTATAAAATTTCAACGGATTTAATAAAATGATTCCACAGTGAAAATTGATTAACAAGAATCCTGATTTTGAAATTCCTTATAATTATAGATAATGGGGGGGGGGTAAATAAATATTTATAAAATCTTGCGTTTCGTCTCTGTTACAAATGGTTAATAACAAATTCAAATATTATGATCCTAAAAAATCTCTAATTTTCCAGATTTTCTTGCCACATAATAAATGCAGAAAAATTTGAAATATTAATATCTAACAAGTTGACTGAATCGATGTTTTTTTGATATTCACGAATTTTCGGCACTGCCTTTATCAAGTGAATTTGATCATTATTTATTAATTTTGAAAATCTAGGTAAAAAGTTAATTTATTTTGTATTCTATATTAATATTATTGGTCAAATATAAAACATTATCGACATATTTACTGATTCATAGTCAAGCTTATTAATAAATACAATGTCAATTGAAAAGAAATCAACGGTGAAATTTGAAAAAAGTTCTTATAATAAATTTAATAAATGTTATTATCAATTTAAATTGAGATATTTTTGCTGAAATTTTAATTGTAATGATTTGTAAATTTTAAATTTATTATTGATTTATGAATTTTAATATCTTAATTTTCATTTGAAAACTTAAGTTCAATATGAAAATTAAAATTTGACATAATTTGTTTGAAAATATTATGTTATGAAATACATTTTCTATTTATCAATTTATCAAAATGAATGAAGATATTAAATGTAATTCTCCTTGCCAATCACAATTGTTTTAATGAGCATTAAGGATTTCATTGCGTTATAAAATGCGTTATATTTGCGTTTTTACAAACCTTTGATAAAACAAATTCTAAAACAAAAAAAATGTAATTTAAAAATCTAAAAAATTGCAATAAATGTTAAACTTCATTCCGGATTGACGATTCTGATCAAGGTGATTTTTTATGCAACAGAAATTATTTACCTTATGATTTTTATTATTATTATTACTAACTAAAATCAGTAAGCATTTCAGAGATAAATTTTTTAATATTAACTTTAAAAATTAATTAAATAAATTATTTTAAAATAGTATATAATATATATATATATATATACATATTGTATGTGTGTTTTAATAATATTACTAACAGCGTTTCATTTGAAATAAAATTTTTGATGATTATTATTTTATGGACGTGATAAATACAAGATTCAAGGTAGCTAATGTCATGAATAATCAATTTATCTGAAACTATTAAAAAGATCAATTAGAATAAATTAATGAATAATTTTTGTATTTTCTAAAATGTTAAGTTTAGAATTATAATGAAATATAAAATATTAAAATTAATAAAATAATTTATAATTAATAAATGTAATATTCGTGCCATATGTCAACTTGAAACTAATTCAATTGAAATTTCACTCGAATGGCAGAAAATTTATAAAATTCTAAAACAATAATTATTTTAGTAGGAGGGGAAATTTATTCGGGTGGGATATTTGATCTCGAGAGTCTGCCATCATATATTATTATTATTATTAATTTATACAGATATAGTTGTTATTTGATCCCTTCATTTGGTAACCATTCTCCTGTTGGGGTGAAAGGAAATTGCTTCAAAAAAATTTGTTTTTTTTGGGAAAATTTTCATTTACTGACTATGGGGCAAGGAATAAATAATCTAAGTAAAACTTTTTATATGGAAATGTTAATATGTAAATCACTAAATTGTTTTTTTAAATAAAAAAGGAAAATCATTTATACATTTTTTATTTCTCTTCATTAATCGACAAATTAAATATTTTTGGGGAAGTGGACGAACGGTATGACGGCAAGGGTTAGGGTACTAAAGCAGTCTTGTTCAAAATGGGAGAAAAATGAGTCTATATATATATATAGAATATTAATATAATTAAAAAAAATCAAGCATACAAACTATGACCTCAATTAGGACCTCTACTAGAACCTCAATTAAAACGTAAATTAAAACCTCAACTAGGATCTCAACTAGAACTTCAACTAGAAACTCAATTAGGACCTCTACTAGGACCTCAAATAAAACCTCAACTAGGACCTCAAATAAAACCTCAACTAGAACCTCAACTAAGACCTTAACTAGGACCGATCACTAAACAAAAATGTTAAAGCAACAATTTCCTAAACTTGTCCTCCTATTCCTTATTTTGACTAATTCCTGTTAACAAAATATCCATTAAGAAAATTAAATATTCTTCATTTTATCATTTATTTCTTTGAATATCTTCCACATCTTGTTAATGACTGATTAATTGAAGGGCTTCCCGATGGCATGAAATGATATCCGTGACAATGAATAGTGATTGTGCCTATAATATTGGGATAATAATTGCATCATATTTCCCATTTCCTGTAATTCTGACTGGGAAATTTAATAATTGCCATTTAATGAGGCGGAATCAGAACATTTCCCTCCATATCTGTGAAAATTTCTCTTTCCATTTAATGTCGCCTTGGTATAATTATAATGATTCTTGACTTTTATTTAGTTCTGTAAGCAATTTATAATATCATGCTTGATATTATACCGGCTTACTTATTGACATTCAGGACCAATTAGTTCTCTTTTCAATATGGAACCCATCATTGTTTATTAGGCTCTTCCTTCTTGGTCAAGGTTTACGTTATTGTAACCTTTATCTTTCAATTTTCATTCTTTATATCCACATGCAAATCTTATAGGATCACTATTATTATTATTATTATTATTATTATTATTATTATTATTATTATTATTATTATTATTATTATTATTATTATTATTATTATTATTATTATTATTATTATTATTATTATTATTATTATTATTATTATTATTATTATTATTATTATTATTATTATTATTATTATTATTATTATTATTATTATTATTATTATTATTATTATTATTATTATTATTATTATTATTATTATTATTATTATTATTATTATTATTATTATTATTATTATTATTATTATTATTATTATTATTATTATTATTATTATTATTATTATTATTTTATTCAAGTGAGACATCCGACAAAAATATTTTACACCATTACTTTATAAGTTAAAAATGCTAAAGGTAATCGGATGCACTTGTAAACAGTTTCTGTGTATCGACTAATTTTTTAGTCCGCAGAGGTGATTATGATTTTTCATACGCCATGTTTACAAGTTTACAGATTTTTTCTGTGACCAAGCTATTTTGCAAGCGATGTGATTTCCAGTGTACCGGGGAAAGCATGCAATAGAGTTGAATCAACAATATTGTATACTTACCTGGCGCGAAGAGAAATCTTCGTGTCTCCTGCATAGTACTGATGATAGCCAAAAGCTCGAAACTAGTCTACTATTGGGATTTGCACTGGGTATCACAAAGCTTGTGCTGTTTATTTTATTATTATTATTATTATTATTATTATTATTATTATTATTATTATTATTATTATTATTATTATTATTATTATTATTATTATTATTATTATTATTATTATTATTATTATTATTATTATTGAATTATCCCAATCTCGTTTAACATTTAAAACAAAAGTTCTAGTTTGATCTTTTTAATATTTTTACAACATTTTAATAAAAAACGCATCCAAAGCAGAAATCACAAAGAAATATTGAAAATGCCAAAATATAATTCCAACTCAAAGTGAAATTCTCAGAGAATTCTGATCGAAAGGGCTTATATAAACAAAAATATTAATTAAAAAAATAATTAACAATTTTAATAGATATTTTTTTCATTTTAAAGTAAAACATTTGATAAATAAAATCACCAAAAATAAATAATTTTTCTCATAAATTTTTTCAGAAATATTTTTAAAATCATTTCCTTTTAATTCAGACTGGTTAAACAAAAATAATCTGAATTTTGACTTGATTTTTTGAGCAGTAAGTCTGAGAATATTTAATGAAAATCGACATGAGAATTTTTTATAATTTCACTTTTGAATTAATTTGTAAATATTTAGTACAAAATTTATTATGTGAAAAATTCCATTGTAAAAAGATGAAAATTTGAATAATATTTATTTTGATATTTAATTGAGGAAGCAAGTTCAAATTACAAAATGATAATTTAATAAAGCACTTTCAATACACAACAATAGGCAACACACACACAACTATGTACCAATCAATACACAACAATTCCCACTAATCTATACACAACAATAGGCAACGCACACCAATATGCAATAATCAATACACATCATGCATTAATCAATATACAACAATAAGCAATACACACACAAATAAGCACCAATCAACACACAACAATAGGTAATACACACACCAATATACATTAACCAATACACAACAATATGCAACACACACAAATATGCACCAATCAATACACAACAATAGGCAACACACACAAATATGCACCAATCAATATACAGTAATAGACAATACACACAAATATGTACCAATCAATACACAACAATAACTTATATCACCCGTTTCTTGAATATAATTGAATAATTACAGCAAATAATTCAATAACCCATTTGTAAAATATAAATCCAGTAATTAATCTAATAATTAGAAAGCGCCATTGAAACAAACATTTTACGATATATATTTCAGCAGTTTTCCTCTCATCGGTAGGTAAGCTAGAACATACTAATATTTATGTTTTGAATGTTGCCAAATAATTTTCTCTGTCAATTGTGAATATCTTATTTTATTTATCTTATTTTATTGTTAGACATCCGTAAAAAAATATTTTAATCCATTACAAGTTAAGAATGCTAAAGGTTTACAGATGCCTATTTCACCTATTTCACTTGTGTATGCAGTACTCATTGCATAGGGGCCCAAAATTTCTAGCTACGCCACTGCTTGTAAACAGTTTCTGTCTATGACGGTGTCTCCAGAGGCGAATATGATTTTTCATACGCCAAGTTTACAAGTTTGCAGATATTTGTTTCTGTGATTTAGTTAATTTGCAAGTGATGTAATTTCCAGTGTACCAGGGCAAGTATGCAATATAGTTGTATCAGCAATATTGTATACTTACCTGGCGCAAAGAGAAATCTTCGCGTCTCCTGCATAGTACTGATGAGAGCCAAAAGCTTGAAACTAGTCTACTATTGGGATTTGCACTGGGTATCACAAAGCTTGTATTGCTTATCTTATATATATATATATATATATATATATATATATATATATATATATATATATATATATATATATATATATATATATATATATATATATATACAGAGCCTGTTATAGCCACTTGGAAGCCCAGTTCTGGCATCATATGTGGCCCTTATATAATGAAAAATATAACAAAATATAACAATAATCAAAGCTCAACTAAAGAAATTTACCCGTTTACCCAATTTTATGTATATAGTTTAAAAAATCCAATTATAGAGTTCAATTATTAAAAATATTAAAACACTAACAAAACTTTAAAATTTAAACTAAACATAATTTAATTATAATTAAACTTTTAGCTACTAATAAACTTTTATTTAATAATTTGAACTCATGTAATAGCTCAAAGCCTACTATTCTGTAATCATTTTTTCTCTAAGATTTTGAAATCATATCGGCAGTTATTTGTGCACGTGCAGTAAAAATATGAAAATCTGAAAAAAAATGAAAATTACACCAAAAAAGCGTTCTTTAGCTAAATTAAATTTTATCTTAAGGAATACTTTTTTTGAAATACGTAAAAGTGCAAAATAAACTTTTTGATCGTTTGGTTTAGTATCAAAATAGTGTTGTTTGGGGCCCCATAAATTTAGAGGCCCATATCAAAAGACCCTCCTGACCCTCCTCTTCTGGGGCCTGTATATATAATTTCCTATTGTACCTGATAATGACAGACAAATTGTATAAATATATCGTAAAATGAATGTTTGATTGGCGCTTACATATAATTACACCATTGCTATATTTAATTAATTAATTAATTATCGATTTTCTCTCTCCGTGATTTCTACACTCACTTGGGCACATTTCTACAATTATTATCACAATATTATTGTTTCATTATATCGGATATTTTCATGGTGAGTTTGCTAGATTTTATTTCCCTTGAATTTCTCTTAATTTTTTATTTTAATTATTCTAATTATACACATTTGGTGAGCCAGTGGCCTACCAACACCAAGCAAATAGTTGGATGTAATCCTTTTAATTATAAAATCTTTCAAGATCCTAATCTACAAGGAGTCTGATATTACATTAAAGGATTCAAACAGGTCATGCATAACTGCAAAACTGTCAAAGAGACCAACCTAAATAAAATCCAATTAATAATGGAGGAAGCCACATACCAGAACTTGATGAAAAGAAAGGAGAAATGTTCAAAATAAAGAGGAAATTGATTGACTGCCGCTATTTTGACAAGATCTTTGATCAAATATTCACCGAAAATCCAGTGATAAAATCATTTATAAATTGTTTTTAAAGTCAATAAACAATTTATTTTGTTTTAATCAATCAAATGTTTTGGTAAAATATTAATATGGACAAAATTATTGTTTTTTGGAATATTATGGAATATTTTTAATATTAAATTGAAAATATAGTAATAATAATAAACAATAATAATAATAATAACAATAATAATAATAATAATAATAATAATAATAATAATAATAATAATAATAATAATAATAATAATAATAATAATTAAATAATTATATATATATATAATTATTATTATTATTATTATTATTATTATTATTAGTTATTATTATTATTATATATCAATTTAAACCTTTTCTTAAAATTTGTTTTAAATGTTTTCGTTCAATTAAAACATATTTTGCACAAAATGCTGATGTTACCATTTACTTGTTTAGCAAATTATTTATCTTGCTACCAAGAAATCATTATTTAATAATAGTAATAATAATGTTTATCATTTTTTAATTATAATAATTAAAATAGAGAAAATAATATTAATAAAAATTATGGTTATTATAATTACAAAAAATTGTTAAGTTAATTGATAGTTATTGCTTATTCTAGTCAAGAATTTGAGATTTCTCTGCTGAATTAAAAGAAAGTGTAAAATTACAGATTTTCTGACATTTATTTTCACCATAGATCTATTTTCATTTCCAATCGTCACCCACTTTCTATGCCTCCCCTCCTCTCCTCCCCTCCCTCCCCTCTATCCCTGCCCCCTGCCATTCTACCCCTCATAAGCACCTGATCTGTACTCGAATGCAACGGGACCATTAATGTTAATAACCCAAAGCAAGCTTTAATTAGGTACCGTGATATACGCTTTCTCATTAACATAATTGTACCCATAACGGCACCGGCAGTTATTGTTGAATCCATGATGCGTCCAAAAAAACTAGTTTCTCTGATGGTAATCTGACAATTTTGCCTACGTAGATTGCTTGTTGTCTAAATTGTCAGGTGAATTACGCTCATCCGGCACAAGAGTGAGACGTTTTCTGATAATATTCAGTTTCTTCGATTTGCGAACCACTGTTGGCTGTGACAAAACAACACCTGTTTTCTCTCTGACTGCAATTAAACATTAAGCATTAAACAAGACGTTTTCTGGATCAGATAGGATTAAGTTTTTTTCTATCCCATGTTTCTTTCCTGTTCTGAGTGAAACATAACCAATCCCGTCTTGTTGCTTATTTAGCATATTTCTGACCTAACTAATGCTTAATCCAACTGCAGAAGCGATATCCTTAACCAAACGCTTATTTGCAGAGTTACCCATATTAATGATTAAATTGTGAATCTCATTAGTTACTGTAATACATTTTTTGCGTTCCATTATAAGGGGATTTTTTTCAACCTAAATATAAAATGTATAACCTTGAATATTATTGTAATTGTATGTAACATGATTGGTGTTTTTGTTAAGTAAAGTTTGTCGAACCCGATAATGCCTTGGGACGTCCGCATTATTTGTATATAATGAACAGCTACAAAATAAAAATAAATCAACTCCAATTAAAATACGAAAACGATATAATTTAAACAAGATTTTATTACGTATAAAAAATATTTCACTAACGGGGATTTCAATTGGACAATAAAAATATTTTATTTTTATTGCTTATTTTTGAAATTTTTAATTATTTTTGATCTCTATAGTAATTTATTTGTAAACTTACTGTTATTTTATTAAATACTCCTCCAGTGTTTGACAGAAATCCGAACATCAAAATGGGAAACAAACAATGACAATAACCAGAATAATAATAATAATAATAATAATAATAATAATAATAATAATAATAATAATAATAATAATAATATAAAATGATGATTGCTTGGTAGCAGCATTTATTATTTAAAACAATAAAATGATAATTTAAGCCTTTTGCTGCAAATAATGTATTTAATGAAAGAATTTTCGACTATACGATAGTCCTTGTCAATCTCCTGGAATTTAGCAATGTTCTTCCCCAAAATACCCTTCAATCTTTCTTTTATTTCCTTTCTCTTAATTCTCATTGGTTGTAAATATAATGAATTGTTTTACTAAAAACTTTTAAAATTTTTACATTTAAAATTTCAAAATGACACAAACTAAAAAATTAGAAGCCTAATAAAATATTTGAAAATATTTTAAATGAAGCCTCCAATAACCACTTATATATGCTATTTTAAATATTTCAATAAATGTGTCAATTCAATCATATATAAGTAGCTATTGTCAAACTTTCAATAAATTCTTGACTGCCGGATCCAAGAAAAGGGCAAAACCTAAGGGTACTTCGATACTCCACTTTATCGATAACTTCCATTTGCATTGACAGAATTGTGCTTTACACCTAAAAAAAAAGTTAAAAATCAATAATAGGATATCTCCCAAACAGTCAATAAATTATCTATAATATAAAGACAAGCAAGTTTAATAAATATATTCCCAATTTTCAACATTTAAAAAACAAATGTTCACAATATTTTGCATATTAATTTTCAGATCCGATTGGAATTTATTCTAAGAACTGATTTTGAATCCCTTCAAGGTGACATTTAGGTGGCTTCTGTGACTTCCTACGCTTTTCAAATGCTTTTTTCATTGACTGTCTGCCTTGTACAGCTTTTGCAATGAAATTGTTTGCGAATCCAAGCCTGAATGAATAATTATGGTTAATAAATGAAATTTTCTCCCTTTATTGCACATTCCAACTATAGAATTTCTTCTCTAGCTCCTGTTGAGGATCTTTATCTTAGTAATGAATGTTTTCATTATTATTGTTGGTTGGTGAAATATTTTTGTTGAAATTATTATTAATATTATTATTTCTTTTAATGTTGTAAAATTGTTTTATTACCTTGATGAAGGTCAAAATGAAATGAGAAATTTCTATATATAATTTAATGAAAACAACAAAAATCAACTGAGTTGAGATAGAAATAGTTTGATGCTATTTGATTAGGAATCAAGGACACAATTTGACACAAAATATATGGGAGAAAAATTATAAAAGTAAAAAATAAATTTTAATTGTGCTTATCAATAAATGTCTGTATTGTTTAGAATTCGTTATTGTTAATGATTCAGATAATTAATTGTAAATGATTTATTTCACTCCATGGTAAGCACCTGCATAATTGATCCAATCTCCTGCATAATTGATCCAATCTCTTGCATAATTTATCCAATCTCCTGCATAATTGATCCAATCTCTTGCATAATTTATCCAATCTCCTGCATAATTGATTCAATCTCCTGCATAATTGATCCAAGCACCCGAATAATTGACCCAATCACCGAACAATTGATCCAAGCACCCGAATAATTGATCCATGCACCTGCATAATTGATCCAATCTCCTGAATAATTGATCCAAGCACCTGCATAATTGATCCAATCTCCTGCATAATTGATTCAATCTCCTGCATAATTGATCCAAGCACCTGAATAATTGACCCAATCACCGAACAATTGATCCAAGCACCTGCATAATTGTATTGTGATATTTTCACCACGTCCAAGACAAAGTAATTTTTTTATGTTCATTCATCACCAACTTGTACAATTAAATACGAAGTGTAATTATTAGCTTCTTCACAAGCTTTTAGGGTGTGTATATACATTAATATTGAAAATTTATTTACTAAGTATTTATTAAACCTAAGTTCAGAGTTTTGATCATTAAGTTCCTGTTAAGGTTACTATTATAATATATTTGAGAAGATCAAGTGATCAACTTTAACATTTAACATTGAATTCTAAATAAAAGAAATTAAAGATAAATTAAATTAAAGATTATCATTAATTGTCCTTCCTTCTTTCAAACGATTTTCAAGATCTTTCCAGGCTAAGTAGCATTTTCTATGCTCAAAACTGTTTTCATGATCAGCCACCTTCGGATTTAGTCGCCCGTTTGCAAAAACCTTTAGATAGACCAGCAAAACAGTTTTGTTTTAGTTTAACTATTGAAAACGGTAAACATGGAAAGCAGAATATAAAAATTTAATATGAAAAAAAGAAAGAAAAGCAAAAAAAATTTAAATGATCATTTTTGGCGCAGTTTTGGCGCCCTTCGACTCGGCGCTCGGGGCGGTCGCCCCATTCGCCACCCTCTAGCTACGGCTATGCCAATAAACACTATTCACTTTATTGATTGAGTGCCTGACAAATTAATTTTTGCTAGATATAATTATTATCATAAACTATATTTAGATTAAATTTCAATAAAGATGATTATTTACTTTTTTCATCTGTTTTTCATCATATGTCCTTGCCAATTTGTCCGTGTCATTTTGTCCGTGTCATGTGTCCTGGGTCACCGAGAGCCAGGCCGGGCCCCCGATGCAATTCGTCAGGACCGGACCTCTTTGCAATTGCAAACTGATATTAAAAAACATTTGTTTCAGTTATCCTATTTATTACTTATGAAATTCCATGTTACATATAAACTTAAATAATCACAAACTTAGATTTTTAAAATTATTTAATTATATAGAAATGCTTTTCTTGCATTTTTTACTTGCAAATTTATTAATAACATCTGAAAAGTTGATCTGTCTTGCTATTTTTGATTCAATGTTAAGAATAGCCAAGCCATTTAATCTGGGTTGAAGCATTGTAGATATTTTGTAGTTTTTAATATTTGCAAGACTCCTGAATGAACGCTCTCCTTGAGCAACCGTAACTGGAATGGTGCAAAAAATTATCAAAATTTTTATCTGAAATTGAAATTTTAAAGCCAAATATTATTATATCGCGGGCCCGATGACTTGCATCGCCTTCTTATCAGTGATGCATGTGCCCATGTGAATTGTTATAAATTGTAACCTCCTGCAGGTTGGAAACGAAAACATTTTTTCCACAAGGAACGAAAATGACGTCCTTTTCGGTATATTTTAGAAAACCCTATGCAATGTCTACTTATACCTCGACACGCATTGATGACCTTGTGATAAGAAATAATTTCAGCAATCTCATTAACATGCATTAGGGATTGTACAGTACAACTATCATATGAGTTTCGAATTTGTCTTATTTCTAAATTTATATTCGTCATCATTTATTTGCATTCAATATGTAATGGTAGACTAAAAATAATTTAATATCATTTCACAATATAATCCTCCTAACCAGTGCTTTTTATCTGACGGAACGCTGCGTAACGGTGTTCCGTCACCTTTTTTCGCTGAATGATTTTTAAAAATTGACATATGTTTTCGTGTTTTGTCATATTTCTATTTCTGACATTTCAAATAGTCAATTACAATCAAATTAAAACTAGTTGTCGTACGCCAAAGCGAGTGAATCATAACTCCTTGCTTCTTATGTGTGTAATTAATATTATATAAAACACGCTCACGGTAAATATACGCCATTGATATACTACGTCATTAAAATCGTTTCCTGTCGTTGGTAATAATTGTATATTTTGTGTCCTGCGTAATTATTTTATTTGTTAGCTAATTTCAGCGTCATTTTTGTATATAAAGGGTAGTACAGAGACGTTCCGGCACTTTTTTCCAGAAAAAGCCCTGCTCCTAACTATTGTAACTTTCGCGTCAAAATTATTGAAAATATACTTGAACAATGGAAATGAAATTGGTCGTTGAGAACCGTTGACAGAAAGGGATAAAATTTAATTTTATTATACAAACCTTTTATATTTCTTATTTATTTTTAACTCATATAAACCTTTGAAATGTGATATGTTATATTTTGTCATTCAGAAATGACATCAGATGAGCTGATACGAGAAACGAAAAGAATAGAAGACAGTTTGAAAAACAAAAAGAGTCAAGTAGCTTTCATTTCAGATGCCATAAGGAAAATGGAAAATCATTACGAAGAGTCCCGAAACATGAATCCCTTTCTCAGATATCAAGCATTGAAGAAAATAATAAAAAGTGTTACAAAAAGTTCGCTGATTAGGGATACCTAGGATACCTGTCCAAATTATGACTGAGGACGCATTTTACCGAACCAAACAATATTTTACCTGACTTGAGCTGTATTAAATTTTTTGTGTGATCGAGTGAAAGTTTTCTGTACTGCATTTGATAAATAATTTTTTTTCGATTGGAATTTATTCTAAGAACTGATTTTGAATCCCTTCAAGGTGACATTTAGGTGGCTTCTGTGACTTCCTACGCTTTTCAAATGCTTTTTTCATTGACTGTCTGCCTTGTACAGCTTTTGCAATGAAATTGTTTGCGAATCCAAGCCTGAATGAATAATTATGGTTAATAAATGAAATTTTCTCCCTTTATTGCACATTCCAACTATAGAATTTCTTCTCTAGCTCCTGTTGAGGATCTTTATCTTAGTAATGAATGTTTTCATTATTATTGTTGGTTGGTGAAATATTTTTGTTGAAATTATTATTAATATTATTATTTCTTTTAATGTTGTAAAATTGTTTTATTACCTTGATGAAGGTCAAAATGAAATGAGAAATTTCTATATATAATTTAATGAAAACAACAAAAATCAATTGAGTTGAGATAGAAATAGTTTGATGCTATTTGATTAAGAATCAAGGACACAATTTGACACAAAATATATGGGAGAAAAATTAGAAAAGTAAAAATAAATTTTAATTGTGCTTATCAATAAATGTCTGTATTGTTTAGGATTCGTTATTGTTAATGATTCAGATAATTAATTGTAAATGATTTATTTCACTCCATGGTAAGCACCTGCATAATTGATCCAAGCACCTGCATAATTGATCCAATCTCCTGCATAATTGATCCAAGCACCTGCATAATTGATCCAATCTCCTGCATAATTGATCCAATCTCCTGCATAATTGATTCAATCTGCATAATTGATCCAAGCACCCGAATAATTGACCCAATCACCGAACAATTGATCCAAGCACCCGAATAATTGATCCAATCTCTTGCCTAATTGATCCAATCTCCTGAATAATTGATCCAAGCATCTGCATAATTGATCCAATCTCCTGCATAATTGATTCAATCTCCTGCATAATTGATCCAAGCACCCGAATAATTGACCCAACCACCCGAACAATTGATCCAAGCACCTGCATAATTGTATTGTGATATTTTCACCACGTCCAAGACAAAGTAATTTTTTTATGTTCATTCATCACCAACTTGTACAATTAAATACGAAGTGTAATTATTAGCTTCTTCACAAGATTTTTAGGGTTGCTTTATTCGCATAAATTTTCTTTGGTTTTAAATGATTATAGCTCGTACAATATTGTTTCCAGACTCAAGTTTTCCACAACAACTGCTCAAACTCACAATTATTCAATTGATTATTGATCCAGGATGCATATAGCCATACACACATACACATTCATGCACACATACACATGTCAATTCATCTACACCGTTTTGCATGAAATATTAACATGAAATAGAAACATACAGACTTACTTGTGTGTTGAATTTTAATGTTATTTAGAATAACATAATTTAATTTAGAAATTTAGAAAGAGATGAGAAAAGACTTTAACACGCAGACACATCAGTTAATAAAAAATGCATGTAAACTTTTGATATGTGGAAATGTTACGTGGAATAATAGCATTTAAAATTTTAATATTTTGAAAATTTAAAAATAAAAATTTAGAATTAAAAGCTAAAACTTTAATAAATTCCAATTTACTACTACAGAGTTGTCAAGAAAATATATATAAAAATCAACCATTAAAAACCCAGTTGTTAGTAAAAATCTTTTATATGCAAAATCTCACGATTTTAAATTCCTTTTAAATTATGCAAGGAGAAATTGTCATGCTTAAACATAATAAGGAACATTGTTTTTATTTGGTCATTGGTTTATGTTGTAATAAGAATGAAATATACGAAGTCGTTAATCTCTGACAGCGCAGGGAAATTGTAAATTCAGGATTTGTTATTCAATGATTAGATTCATTTGATTGGTCAAAATTCAAAAAGCGGTTAATATTTCAAGTTTTAGTGCTGTAAACACAACTTTGAGAGTGTTTGTGTGTGTGTGTGTCACATTCATTCAACACCTGCGATGTTAATGTAAACTTTACATTGTAAAGGATAGCAAAATAATACAGAATACAGCAAATTTAGTTAAAAATTGTCAAAACTTACTTTAAATTGTAAAATATCTAAAAAACAAATATTATAAATTGCTAACCTAACCCCAAATAATAATTGCTGACAAATAATAAGCCACCTATTGGTTTGCAATGGAAATCTGGATTATATGTTATGATTCTATACAAGCAAATGTCATTTCCCATAATAATATGACCAAGACAATCATGATTGTGTAGATTTCTCATTCAAATAATTGTTATTAATTCTATTTAGGTTAAAAATTGTTTACAAAATTAATATTTTAAAATTAATAAATGTTTTCCTCATTTCCTCTTTGTCAAGGAACCCGTCGGGTCAGTTTTGTTTCGGATAAACAAAAGAGAAAAGTGCAAAATGAGCAACGCAAATGAGACAGAATAAAGAATTTATTAGTAAATGAATTGAAAATCTATTATGAGAATTTGTTTACGTAATTTTATTGTTACAATTAAATTTCTAACTGATAAAACAACTCACGTCAACTATAAAAAATGTATATAAATGCCGCCTCATTGACGTCAGCTGGCCGTTTTGTTTGAATAGCATATCATTAATAATAATAATAATAATAATAATAATAATAATAATAATAATAATAATAATAATAATAATAATAATAATAATAATAATAATAATAATAATAATAATAATAATAATAATAATAATAATAATAATAATAATAATAATAATAATAATAATAATAATAATAATAATAATAAATTGATAATAATAATAGGAAGAAGAACAGTATTAACAGTTATAAAGCCATTGTTTCCCAAACAAATATCACCAGTTGACATCCCCATGCCCCCTTGAAAGCGTTGCCTAATGAACCGGGACACAAAAATGTCCTGATGGAAGAAATTTTAATGTTTCCTTAAGTTATCAGCAACAATTTGGTTTTCTAGAATCCCATTTGGTGTTGCATTTATTTTGAATCATTCCTTGTTTTATTGTTTCTTCATGTTAGTATTATTTACTACTGGCATTAATATTATATGTAATGAGTAGACGCATTTAATTTTATCATCATTTTCCCCACAGACAAAACTGACATAGTTTTAGTTTGGGAATATCCACAATTATTGCCTACAACTCTTTCCTTTTGGCAAAGCTTTAGAATTTGTTTATTTTGATTTAATTTCATGCATTCTATCATTGTTATTATTATTTTTGTTATTTATATTAATATTATTATTATTATTATTATTATTATTATTATTATTATTATTATTATTATTATTATTATTATTATTATTATTATTATTATTATTATTATTATTATTATTATTATTATTATTATTATTATTATTATTATTATTATTATTGTTATTATTATTATTATTATTATTTAATCATCCACGTTTCGAGACACTGAACAGGGTATCTATGCTGACAAGGCAACTCGTACACTTCATCGGCCACCTCATAATCTGACAGACAAATGGAACCTGTATCATTAGCTGCGGTGATTTTCTTGACTTGTAATTTCTCAATATCTGCCTCATTTGCTGGTGGAGGACCACTCTGTTCAAATTGATTCATAATACTCGTTACAAAATTGTCGAAACTTTGATCTGAAAATATGTAATCTGACGAATCGGATCTAAAATCCAGCGGCAGCAATCCACCAAATAAATTTGATATTAGTTGGCCAAAAACACTATTTCTGTTATCAGGATCTCTTAGAGTCATAAAAAAGGAACCATCAGTTTCGTTTGTAGTACTTTCTTTTTCCATTGAGTTATCAGATTCAATTCTTTTAATAAATCCATCATTGCACGTCACACATTTTTCATCCTGAGATATGTGAACGTCCCTGTTGCATTTAAGATCATAGTAATTATCTTTATTAATTGAAGCCATTAAAGAACCAAAATCCGAATATCAATTTTATTAACCTTCGCGCAAATTCAAATTCACAAAAACCCTTTTAAAATTTAAACAACAATTCTACAAAGCCTCCAGAATTCGAAAAACTCCAAATCGAGACGAATTCACAAAACTCAATAATAAAATTCACAATTGTCCGCGTCTGTGTGCGCACACAACTCCATCCAAAAAAATAAAAAAGCGCACACAGGCACGAGAACCGATAATTAACCAATTATTATGATTATTATTATTATTATTATTACTATTATTATTATTATTATTATTATTATTATTATTATTATTATTATTATTATTATTATTATTATTATTATTATTATTATTATTATTATTATTATTATTATTATTATTATTATTATTATTATTATTATTTATTTTCATTATTATTATCATGATTAACATATTGTTAACATATTGTTAACATATTATTATCATTATCATTATTTTTTATAATCAGCATATTTATAATGAAAATAAATATCTCATTGTCTGGTTTAGGAAATATGTCCGCTCAAATTAAATTGTTTACAATTAAAATAGCAAACGCTGCTGAAGAGCTGACGTAAGATTTATTCATGAAATTACAAATAATTTACATTTTTTACAGTATTTCAGATATTTCTTTTTAAACTCTGCTTTTTCTGAAGGTAAAATGTCAAATATTTAACCAGGTCCTTCTGCGTCTTGATTTTGAGAGAAAAATCGAAAATCGTAAATTTTAAATTAATTAAAAATAATTTATAATACCGTATTTTCCCGCAGATAATCCGCACTCTCATATACCCCCCCCCGGTTTTGAAGGTTTGTGTAAAGATTAATCAATATTGTAAATTAACCAAAATGTTTGATATAACCCGCGTCCATAAAGACTCAGCACCCTCCCTGTGGGGTATGTAAAATTCGGTATAACCAGTGGGTTATATGCGGGAAAATACATTACAAATGTTCACTAAAAGTAATATTGAAGAACTTGAATAATAATCTCATAATTATATAAAATCAAAAGTCAAGCCTTACAATTTATTTAAAATGAAAAACTTACTTGAAAGTCATTTCTCAAATTAAATAAATCACCTTCCAAACGTCATTTCTCATAAATGGTGAGTCAGCTACAACTGGTGTAAATATCAACATGTATTATAGAAACTTTTGTTCATTGGAATTATCTGTACATGCAGAAAAATGTGTGCATGGCCTAATTCACACACACATATATATACTTATATTAGTTAGTGACATACAGCCAAATTCACAAAATTGTACTCAATAACATTACAGACAAAATTGCACCCTTTCAAGTAAAATGAGCGTTGGTGTATAGCCAGCCGTATAAAACCACAAAAATATTACATGAATATGACATACAAAATGTCTGCTTAAGGGAAATTTAATTTGGAAATGAATTCTGTGTGCCATGATTGTATGTTTCATTCTGTTTTCATTCTGAAAATCTTTGTTAAAATAATATCTTTTGGGATACAGTTCCTTGCTTTATAGTGCGCAGGTCTGAGATATTTTAATATTTACAAAACTGTAGATTGTTGACATATATTAGTGCTCACTAAGACTTTCCATTTTTCTTTGCAAAGTTGCTTAAAATCGAGTCCAATGTAAACCTTGTAAGCTTTTATAACATTTACATAACATATATTATTGAAATTAATATTGTCATGTGTTACGTGCAAAATATATTTATATATTACTTTATATATTATTTTATAAACCATTATATGAAATGCATGCTGTTTGTGTCCAGGAGCGCAGAGCTATACATACATTATGTTTATTAAATCATTTATAAAAGAACATATGTAAATTATATATTGAATATACACTCGAGGGGTTACCGCATGTATAATATATATATTTATATCAATCTATATTTTCTCCATCTCCTTATGCAAATATCGGCAAGGAAATATTTTCCTTTCTAATTAGTCCTTAAAACGAATTAAAAGAAAACTTTTCTTTCATCATGCCTAGCAGAGAATTCTCTCAAACATTTCTTAATCAATTCAGTTTCTTTCCGGAATTAATTTGTTTTTGTTTAATCTTCATTATTGTTAATTATTGCTTGTTCATTTCTGTCGGCGGCACTTTCAATCTGGGACCTACTGGAACGCTGTTAAGGACTTTCCAAATCAAGTTCTCTATATATTTTTTCAATGATCAGATGTTTGACATAGATGTCGATATAATAATAATAATAATAATAATAATAATAATAATAATAATAATAATAATAATAATAATAATAATAATAATAATAATAATAATAATAATAATAATAATAATAATAATAATAATAATAATAATAATAATAATAATAATAATAATAATAATAATAATAATAATAATAATAATAATAATAATAATAATAATAATAATAATAATAATAATAATAATAATATAGTAATGTTGGGGTTGTCTGTGAAATGTGAAATTGACAATTATTGATCTAACTCCAAATGTGTTTTATTTGGCAACAATAACAACGAATTTTAGACAATAAACACTTGTATTGACTAACAGAAATGATTATAACAATTAAAATGGCACTAATTATTCAATATTTAAACCAATTGTTATTGAGTGCTTATTGCAATACTTCATAAGGAAATATAAGTTAAAACACTTGGTTACCAAACTGATATCATTTCCTTCTTGCTTTCAACATTCTTTATTATTAATTTGATCCACACTAGTCATATAAATTTACTAGACCATCCTTTCCTTTCTTTTGCTTATTTTATTTGTCTCTTATTCCAATTTTTGAACTTCTTCGATTCTCATTCTCCACTTCTTGTTTCTAGTTCAAAGTCTCAACTTGAGTCGGATTCAGTTTGTATTTCTGTTTTTTATATGGTTATTTGCTATCACTTAAAGATAGTCTAAATTTGTTTTCGTTTTTTCCAAATTTTCCTTCCCATCAATCTTCAACTTTTCCACCAATTCCTTTGTTATCTCAGACAGCTGTGGAGAAATAAAATTTAGTTTCCATTTAGTTTTTGGTTTTGATATTCTTTTTCCTTACTTGTTATTTAGTAATTACTAATGACCTTGTTGGATTTTATCTATTTTTTGTCATTTTCTTTTCATTTTTGTTATTTCTTCTCTTCACTTCTCAGAATTATGAAATTAATTGACATAAATAAAAATTGATTTCCCGCTGTAAATATTCATTAATTTTCTTCCAATTTTTTTGTCACTTTTCATCTGTTTTCTTTTTTTAATGATATTTCATTTATTTGCATTGTGAAAATCAAATCAAAAATTTAATTCTATTCAACACAAATTTTTAGCTTAGCCTTTATCGAACTAAATTCTTTCATTTTTGATTGGCCAATTTTTGTTTAGATTTTCTTAAGTCATTTGATGTGAAAATTAATTAAATAACCAAATCATGATTAATTAATTTAAAATATTTTTATTAAATGAATAATTGTGTAAATGTCAAAATTATAAATATTTCAGTTGTTTTTTGTTCATTTTTTAACCTCCCATCTAAATAATAATAATAATAATAATAATAATAATAATAATAATAATAATAATAATAATAATAATGATTATAGAAATTGAAAGCATTATTTTTGATTAAAATTCGTTAATTGAATTAATTAATATTACACAATTTTAATGATTATTTAATTGAATAATTCTTTTTCATTAATGTAAAGAAGAAATTAATTTAATAAATGTTAATAAATCAGACATCAGCTTGTGGCAACAGAAGGGGAAATGAGTGGAGGCGGAAAAAAAATGAATTTATATAATCCCCTAATTGTTTTAATCAAATTAATCAACATTTTTATCATAATTATGGGCAACGCGCAAACAGAGCAAGCAAAATTTGTCAGAGGATTTGTCAAAATAATTCCTTCATTTCAATGGGATGAAACTGGGAAAGTTGAAGCTGAAATTCCGAGACAAATGCTTTATTTGGTAATGAGTTATCGCGCCACTTGAAATATAATTATTATTCATCTCCTTGGAAACATTTACTCTAATCCCAATAAACAAATCTGGAAATTTATTTCTGTAAATCAATTTGTTTAGAGAAAAAATCCCATCGAAATGAAAATAAAAAATTTTATCGATTATTTTCCCCTTTTTTATGATTCGTGCCAGAAATATTTTTACTGAAATTTCTGTAAACTGATTATTTTAAGGCAACTAAAATGGGCATTTCCCCCTTTTCAGGCTTCATGTGATGAAAATTATTTCATTTAATTACTGTTGGGGAGAAAATAACAATTTGTAATAAATGCAATACTGTACTGGATGCAAGCATTGTTTTCTTTTCTTAGTCTTTCTTTTCTCTTTCACTGATATGTCCCATGGCAGGTTGATGGGGGACAATTTGGTATAGCTAATTATTTATCTATGTGATAATTCCCTGTAGGACATGATGATTCCCGGTTACAATCTTGCTGACCTCCCTCTGGTGGGCATCCTTGATCCATGAAAGCGTAAGATACAATATTTTATATATTATTAAACATATTCAACCATAAGGTACCTGGACAAATTTGGAGTTCTACTCGCAAAGGATTGTGACGTTATCTTGAAGAAGGAGCAAAGGAAAAAGAAATTAAATAGTGACAAAGATAAAAACTTAACCGATAAATGTGTACAAAATCAAGATAAAATATTCCAAATTAATTTAATATAAAACAAAGTATTGTACAAAAGTATTGGAAGAAGAAAGACATGCCATTCAGAAATATAAAAACAATACAAGAGACAGAATTAAGACAAACTCTCAGTTGTTTGATTTTATCACTGTCATAGAGCTAGTATATAATTTGATTGCCAAATCTAACACAAATTTTCAGCATTGCCTTTATCAAGCGGGTTTATTGATTGCCATAATGAGATAAATGAAATATCAAAAGATTCAGAGGTGAACAAAAAATTGATTATAATAATATTAAGATGTGATTAGCACAATTTGGGGACCTTTTTGACTTTGTGGGAAATATTTTTGGGAATTGGAATTTATTAATCGAATCATTAACAAAATTGCAAATAATTGGTTAGGGGTGCAAAAGATAAAATATTATGATTATCTAGACATCGGCCATTAAGGGCTTCATTATGGACAGGTAGAAGTTCAATTTGCTAATCAAAGGGTCTCCTCAAATATTTACCTTTCCCATTTTTGCAATTATTTATTCCATTTCATCTCGAATTTAAAAAAAGTGAAATTTAGGTTAAAATTTTTGTTTTAAGTACGCAATTTAATTGGTTTGTTTTTATTGAGCATCTTCATAAATATTCTCTCCCCCCTTTAATTTTTTTTTCTGTCCCTTTCATTATTCTTTCATTCGGGATATAATTCTATTTCTCATAAATGAAGTTAGGAATATTTATCCCCCCCCCTTTGTATACATTATTGCTAATTAGAAGCCTTGAATTTTCAATAAGTTTTCCCGACCTATTGCCAGCTGTTGTTCTGATGCATTAAAACAAAACTTAAATAATTTATAATTTGTTAATTTAAATACTGGATAAATAAATATTTGTTTGTATTGTATTAATTTCTTTTGAAGGAAATGCAGAAAAATAAAATTTGGTAATTTCAGGCCCATCAGGGCCAACGCGCCATTTTGAAATTAATATTTTAATATGGCAACAATTCAATGAAATGTAAATATTTATTGACATGACAAATAAATGAGAGATCACAAAGTAAATAACACTTGATAAAGGCAATGCTGGAATTTCTGTTAGATAAAGGAAATAATTTCTAAGGAAAAATTATTGAAAAATGAAAAGTAAAAAAAATAAAAGATAAAAGATAAAATTCAATAAATAATGAAATATCTGGGGAAATAGTGAAATCCATGATGGGATAAAGCTGTGCAAGTTGTGCAAGGGATGCCAAATGGCATTGTTGCTATGGCAACGGTAAGCATTGACTGATTGTCAATGACTATCAGTAGCATATAATGAGGACTCCAGCGCACTTTCAAGGTCATGGAATATCAAGATCAAATATAGACCAATCGAATCATTTATTTATTTATTTATTTTTTTTTTAAATTAACATTTTATTTAATTACTTCTTTTTAATTTTTTCATTTTAATTTTATTAATTAATTATTTTATTATGTTTTATTTTAATTTATTACATTTAATTAATTTATTAGTTTATTAATATTTTATTTTAATTACTTACGCTATTTAATTATTATTATTATTTTTTATTTATTTATTTATTTTTTTTTAATTAATTAATTTATTTTTTATTTTTATTTAATTACTTCTATTTATTTATTTATTTATTTTATTTTTTTATTTTTAATTTTCTTAATTAATTATTTTATTTTGTTTTTATTTTAGTATTATTTTATTTATTTATTATTATTATTATTTTTTTTTTAATTTTACATTTACATTATATTCTAACAAGAGGTAAATTATAACAATAATATTTCAATTTGAATAAAATATTAATTAGAAATTATTTAATTTATTATAAAATAAAACGCTGAGTTAATTTTAGATAAACCGGATATTAATTTTTCGGAAAAAATAAATAAAATAAACACAAAAATAATATTTCTTACTTGAAACTAATTATCTAAATTAATTGGACAAATGAATAATTAAATGATAAAACACATTTTAATTAACTAAGTCAAACAATTCACAATATATATTTTATTATTCACATAAATTTAATTGTTAAAGTGCTTGTTTCGATTTGCATTCATTTCTAGACATAGTAGTTGCAATATGCATTTGGCGAATCTTATAGTGACCGTAGGCATAACTTTCATTACAATTGTACCAATACCTTTTATCGTCCAAACATTGGATAATAATGAGTAGTGGGGATATATCCCTAACGACCACAAGCCTCCCACTGTTTTCATGTTTTATGGCCATTTTACCCCAAAAACGTATAAAAAAACACTAAAAACCCTTAAAAACGCATATTTTTTATTTTGCTTTATTTCGCAAGATTTAAGAAATATGGATTTAAGGCTATAAAACGGGGGAAAATACTGATAAAACTATGAAAAACGTTAGAATGCTTGCGGTCGTTAGGGATATAAACACACTACTTGAGGATGTCAACTAGCAAGTTGCTATTTGACTAATTTATAATTTTATAAATCTTAATCTTGAAGAATAAAAAATTTTATGAAAATAGTAAAACTGCTCTGAGAGGACAGTGGTATTTTTTTTTTTTTTCACTGTCCTCTCAACAATTTTTTTTGATCCGGATCATTTTTTTTTTTTTTATTTCAACCTCTTTCGTTTATCAAATCTCTTCCAATATACAAGCTGGCCAGACTTATATATCAGAATCAATTCGATAATAGCAGCACACCTTATTATTCGCTTCTCGCTCACGAAGTCGATTTCATCGGCGTTTTAAGTGTGCTGCTCGAAAGTACAAATGAATTCGAAAGCGAATCCGAAAGAGGTCCGAAAACAACCTAGAAATAAATGTGCACATTATAGAATCGATCCGGGGGTGTTCGAAAGACTGGTGGCGATAATTACCGGTTCGCCACCATCACCCGTTTCAATATTTTTTTTTTCATATTTATGTTTAAAAATTAATTAATTAATAAATAAATAAATAAAATAAACAAGATTTATTTCCTAAGATACCCACACCATTTTTCAATATTATTTTCAAATTTTTAATATTATTTTATGTTGAAAAAAAAACTAACCTCAGACGTGATTTGAACCGCTAGCATTTGAACCACAATGCCAGTCTATTCCCACTGCGCTATCGGAGTTCGGATTTTTGTCATTTTTTAAATTTTTAATTAATAAAAAAATAAAATAAAATAAATAAAATAAAATAAAAATCAATAAAATAAAATATAAATCTAAGATACCCACACCATTTTCAATATTATTTTCAAATTTTTAATATTATTTTATGTTAAAAAAAAACTAACCGTAGTTAGGATTTGAACCGCTATCCATTTGAACCACTGTGCCAGTCTAGCCCACTGCGCTATTAGACTTTGGATTTTTGTCATTTTTTAAATTTTTATTATAAAAATGAATAATATAAATCTTAAAATTCAAGAAAAAAATAAATTAAATCTTGATTATAATAAAGAATTTACTCATGAAATCAAGAAAAATGATATTTTAAAAATCTCGCCAACTTCAGGATCTATTGCAAACTTAAATCGTAGGGGTGATATAGTTTTTCAATCTCTTCAAACATCAAACCCAATAGATATTTGTAATGCCAAATTATATTATAAAATTGAATTAGAAATTGAAGCAAACAAAGATATAACCCTAGAAAACAATTTCTTTCCAAATTTATTCTCCAACATGAGATTAAAACTAGGATCATCAGAAATTGAAACTGTTTTACATCCAGGAGTATATTCTACAATGTTAAATTTTATTTTGACTGGTTGTGATTATAAAAATGAATATGGTGAATTAACAGGTTGGATTCCTGATGTTAATAAAGGGGATTTAGATAAAGATGGTTTAGATATAAATTATGGTTACCATAAAAGAGCTGAACTTTATAAATCTAAAAAATTTGAAGGTTATTTTGAATTAAAACACTTATTTGGATTCCTTCAAAATTATAACCGTGTACTTCATAATGTTTTTATAGAACTCATCTGTAATAGAGTAGAAGGTGATAAAAGATTGTTCTATGGAGCTGCAGACACAACAGCTAAATTAAAATTATCAACACTTGAATTGCATATACCTGAATGGACATTAAACCCACATTCTGAAATCAAACTACTTGAAAGATTAAATTCCAACAAGTCTATAAATGTAAATTATTTAAATAGAATCTGTAGTGAATTTAGTATGACAGAGGGTTCAACATATTCTATAAAGGTAGCAAATTTAGCATACCGACCAAGATATATCTTGATTGGATTCAAAGAAACAGATCCATCATTTCAAAAAAATAACAACTTGTTTATTCAAAAGATTAGAAATGATAATTTAAAAACAATCCAAATTCAATTAAATAGTTCTTATTATCCAATAAATAGAATGGAATTTAATATTGAAAATAATGAAAACATATTCCCATATCTAAATTATATTGAAACATGTTATGATTTCAAAGTTGAACCGCAATTAAGTTTAGAAGATTTCAAAAATTTATATTCTATATTTTGTATAAATGTTTCAGACCAAGATGATCGCCTAGCCATAAATAATGTTGATGTTACACTTCATGTAACAAAGGATTCTAATTTTAAAGCTAAAGTATATACATTAATATTAGAAGAAAAGAAAATAGAAATGAAATTATATGGTGGAAAGATTTCAATTATTGAAAATGTTAGGGGAGATTCTTGATATAATCCCTGATATTTTAACATTTTAAAATGTCTTTAAATAAACCCTATTGGAGCTGCGAAACTTGTAATTGTCAAGTTACAAAACACCATAAAGCAAGTCATCTTAAAACTAAAAAACATACGAGAGTTGATATTACAGGAGGTGATCTACAATCTTCAAAAACAACATCTTCAATATTAAAACCTTTTACTACAGAAAAATATCCAGGTGAAAGACATTTATTTAAACACAATTATACTGGGCCAGGAACAAGATTAGATATTAGATTAGATGAAAATAATAATCCTAAACAAGGAGAAGAACCAATAAATAGAATCGACCAAGCAGCTTTAAAACATGATATTGCTTACAATTCAACAAATCTTAGAGATAGACATGTTGCAGATGTGAATTTAATACATGATTTAAATAATATACAAAATCCATCAACCCAAGAAAAGATTCAAAGAGCTCTAGTTAAATTAGCAATGAAAGGTAAGATTTTCATAGGCTTAGGACACAGTCCGATCACCATGGGTGCAAGACTTCCTAGGAAAGCAAAAGATGTTGCTAATAAAAAGATTATCGAACAAGCAGAGATTGAAAGATCCCTCGAGAGTACAGCTAAGACTAGTTTACAAACCCCAACAGAATCAGAAATAAAATATGCCAACGAATTACACCATGAATTTAGAAAAAATAAAAAATATTTAAAAGTTCAAGTACATGAAAAAGATCAAACATGGTCTGCAGATTTAGTCTTTATGCCAACCAAATCATCAGACCCTGAAAAATATAAAATAATTTTAACTGTAATAGATTTATATACAAGATTTGCTTTTGCAAGATGTTTAGAAAATAAAACAGGATATTCTATTACAGAAGCATTTGAAAATATATTTGAAGAACATCAAAGAATTCCAAAATATTTATGGTGTGATAAAGGAACAGAATTTTATAACAAAGTTTTTACAAAGTTTTTAAATGAAAATGATATTAAATTATATTCAACAGAAAACGAAGGAAAAGCAGTCGTAGTTGAAAGATTAAATAGAACATTAAAAAATAAAATGTGGAAATATTTTACTGCTATTGGAAAACAAAAATGGAACAATGAATTGTTACAAAAGATTGTAAATGAATATAATAATGATGTACATAGTTCTATAAAATCAACACCTTTAAATGCTTCCTTGAATCCTGAAACAGTTAAAGTGGTAAATATTGAAAATGATGTTATTGTTGATACAACCCCTATAAAACCAAAATTTAAAATTGGTGACCGCGTAAGAATATTTAAATATAAAAATAAATTTGAAAAAGGATTCACAGCAAAATGGACAAATGAAATTTTTATTATAAATAAAATACATCATACAACTCCAATAACATATGGTATCATCGATTTAAATAATGAAAAAATATTAGGTAGATTTTATAATAATGAACTACAGAAAACAGATTTTTAAGTCGACAAGCCCTAAAACAAACTTTTCCATATTTCAGCTTCTTCTCTATCCAAATAAATATAATTATATTTTTCTTTCCAATGATTATCAACAAACATATCAAACATATTCTTATCAGGTTCAACATTTGAAAATAAATCATTATAAATCATATTCTTATCACGCTTGTCTAATTTAAAAAATATAAAACAATTAGAATTATTTCTTATAGAGTTTTTATCTAAAGCATAATATGTTTGAGATATATAAATAACATTACAATTATTATGTCTACCTCGTGTAAAGTAACTCTTTTGAATCTCTTGATTTTTCATGTTAACAACATCATCAAATATAACTAGATTCTTTTTATCTTTAGGAAGTAAATCACAATGTAAAACATCTTCAGGTTTATTAGAGAATAAGATCTGGATTCCATCCCCTATATAATCATTTTTATTACTAATATCTGATTCTAAAATCTTTTCCTTGTACCAATCAACCATATCACAAGGATGAAAAACCTCTTCGGGATATGTATGTTGATTTTTAAAAATATCAATTATAGCTTTTTTAGTTAATTTATTTTCAAATCCACATTTCAAAAGTTGTAATTCCGGTTGGTTAATGGTTGTAGAATAAAAGATTAAATTATTATAATCCAAAAAACCATCTTCTAATAACATTCTCATAAGAAGAACATTCTTTCCACATCCAGAAGATCCAATAATTAAGCATCTAAAATTATCAGGAAATACTTTATTATTAAATTTAGATTTATGTCTATTTAAAATTGGTTTCCAAGTATCCATTTTTATTTATTATAAAATGACAACACAAAACCCTACAGAGGAATCTTTGCAAGAATTAATAAATTCAAATAAAATAAATCAGTAGTAATTGATGGTAAGAAATATTTTATTGGAAAACATGTAAAAGAACAAGTTAAAGAACGTATTAGAGAAGGTGGCATTCTTCCATTAGCTGCTTTAATACCTGCAATCATTGCTGCTTTATCAGGTGCTGCTGGAATAGCTGGAGGAATTGCAACTACAGTTCAAAAAGCTAAAGAATCTCAAAAGACAGACCTAGAAAAAGAAAAACTACAAACTGAAATCGAGAAAATGAAGGGAGGGAAAGGTCTTTATCTTGATCCTTATAAAAGTCGTGGTTTAAATGATTTTTTAAAAAATCAAATTTCTACATCTGAATCTTTATCTTCAAAAGATAAAGATGATTTAAAAAAAATATGTAAATCTTTAAAAAATGGATGTCTCTGTAAAATTAAAAATGGCAAAGGTTTATAATTGAAACCCTTTCCAACGGATCCTTTACCAAAATGATACCATTTTTAATACCATTAAAATGGTATATGAAGAAAGATTAGCACTTTTAAAAAAATTACAATCAGAACAAGATAAATATAATAAAAAAGATACAACTCAACACGCTGAATCTATAATATTAAATGAGGTAATCCAACAACAACAAGGACCAACAATTAAAGCCATAAAAGAGTTAGAAGTTTTAAAATTTAAAGAGTTGGAAGATAAACAAGATTTAAAAGAATTACCATGGTTGGAAGATTTAAATATAAAACCTCTTATACTTGATCCTAAAATTAATGTGAGTTTAAGTAAAACAATTAAACCTACATTTAATATTAATGTTGAAGGATATCAAATAATAACAATTAATAAACATGACTTTCTGTTATATTTAAATTCAGAAAATAAATCACGTATTCATTCACAAAATGTTTATAATACTAAACACCTAGATTTTGAATTTACAGATGATTTTTATGGATTAGTTTGTGGATATCCCTCAGAGAATGTTGATCTTCTAGAAATTAAAAAATATTTAAATTTAATAGAATTAGTACATGGTAGTGCTAAAGCAAAACATATTCAAGATTTAAAGAAATATTTAAATAAAAATGATATTGTCACAGAAGGAGAGGGCCAGGGAAAGGGTAAGGAGATAAACCCAATCAATCTTTTTATTGAATTAAGAAAACTATTAGCAGCTAAAAAAGCAGGACATAATAATTTAGATTCTGATATTTTAAAGATTTCTAAAGAATTATTAAAACAAGGAATAATTTCAAAAGATAAATTTAATAAGTATACGAAGTTATAAATACGAAGTTATAAAATATAAAATGACTCCTTCAATATTAGATTTTTTAAAAACATTTGGAATAAATACAAAAACAAATTTTGATTTAAAAGATTATGCAGATTATTTAAATTTAAAAATAAAAATATTAATGAATGATGAATTGTCGAGTCTGAAAGAAGACACTCCAAAGAATATCATTATAAATTATCAAAATTCAAATGAAAAGGATCTCATTGGGTTTGTATATATAATAAATCTATATACTTTGATTCTTTTGGGATTAAACCCACTAAAGAAGTTGAAGACTATCTCTCGGACTACACTTTTAATTCTTTACAAGTTCAACCTAATAATACTTAAATATGTGGTATTTTAAACTTATATGTTTTGTATAGATTGAATAAATCCAAAGGAGAAGGTTTCACTTCCTTAATCCAAGAAATTTATAATGATTTAAAATCTATACTATGAAAATGGAGCTTCGCAACCTTCCGGAAGATAATTTAAAAAAAATGGTAAACATAATGTCAGATAAATATTCAAGAACTTTATCTATAAATTCAAAAGAATCAGACTTTACTATAAACTTTCAAGATTCAATTAAATTAGATCAAAATTTAAATTATGAATTAGGACTATTATGGTTTTGTGCTTATAATACTATTTTTAATATAACTAAAGATAATAACACATTTAGTTATGTAAGCCCCCAAAATTCGAGGATAACATTATAATAATAATAGAACCCGGGGCTTATGAGATAAAAGATTTAAATAATATACTTTCTAAAAAAACAAATGGAGCTATTGAAATTAAAATAGATTTACCAACTTCAAAATGTATAATGACTTTAAAGAATATAGGAATTAGGTTTCAAAATAATAGTTTCTTTAGAACAATTTTAGGATTTACACAGAGTCATTATAACATACCTAAAGTTGAGAATATAACATCAGAAAATATTATAAAAATAATAAATACAAACACAATAAATATTCATTGCGATTGTATAACTGGTTCTTATAATAATGGTAAACAAACAAATGTTTTATATTCCTTTCCCTCAAACACAGTTCCTATGGGATATAAAATAGTTGAAAGAATGAATCCTCCAAATTATTTACCTTTATGTAGAAAATATATAATGGATATTAATTTTAAAATTCTTAATCAAGAAGGAGAATTGATTGATTTTAATGGAGAAGAGATTTCAATGTATTTACATTTGAAACAGGTTTGAGAGGGCATATGAGGAGTCATTTTAAATTATTAATAAATGAGTTCTTATATTCCATGTAATAGAGGTGGTGGAACAATAAAAACAGGGTTTAATACAGAAGAAATATTAACTTTAACAGAAAATAAATATATTAATGAAAGAGGTGATTCAATGAAGGGTGATTTAATTTTAAATGGACACAAGATAAAAGAATTATCTTTTCCAACTGATGAAACTGATGCAGTTAATAAGAAATATGTTGATGGTGTTAAAAATTATACTGATTTAACAACAACAAGAATTGAAAGTTCATTAACAACAAAAATGGATTCAATGGAATCAAAGCTTAATAATATCGAACAACGATTTAATGATAAATTTGACAAGTTACAAAGTCTGTTAACTGAACAAGTTGTAAAGTTAAATACTAGCATATTAAATTCTAAAGATAAACAAATTATGAATACTAAATTTAATACAATATATAATATAATAAATGAGATGATTACATCATTTAATAAAAGAATTTCAAATTTAGAGTCTCATGGAACACACATTAACACCACACATAGTATTAGAAAAAGAGCTGCTGAATTAGAACAGAATAAAACATTATTACCCCATACATATAAACATTTTATAGAACAAAGTTTAATAACAACAAACAGTAAAGAATGGGGTGTTTTTATGGTTGTAAAGATTATTGATCCTTATTTCTTTTTGTTTGATGATGATAATGAAAGAATGAAATGGTTTGTGAAATGTGATTATAATAGTAAGCTTGAAAAGGGCGATGTTATAATGACTAGTTATGATTTACCACACGGAGATTGGTATGTTAATACTCATTCACATGGACTACATAAAGTTAAAAGTAAGAATATTATTTTTAAAAGCACACTTGTACAATATATAGATTTAATATGTTATGAAAAAAAGGTTGATGTTGATGAAGTTCGTAAAGCATTGATGGAATTGTATAAAGATATTCTCTCAACAAGAGTTTCTTTTGATATCCGAGTATTGGTACCAGATGGTGCTCAGAAGAATAAAGTCTTATTTTTTTAATTATTAAAATGGAAGTAAGAGAAGAAAAAATATATCCAGAATTATCATCAAGATATTATTCTTCCAAAGCCTCGGCTCCCACAGAACTTGAAATTATGAGAGTAAAAGAATTTAAATCAGAAACCTTACATTTACAAGATTTATTAAAGCATTATAAAAAAATTAAAAATAGATGGAATAAAGGGAATACAGTTTTAAAAGTTATAGGTTATTCTTTAGGATTTGCATCTGCAATATTAACAGTTATTTTACCCATAACTTTACCAGTTGTTACTCTTGCACCTGTAATACTTGGAAGTATTTCTGTAGCTGATGGTTTCTTAACTGAAATAGTTTCATTATCTTATACTTCTAAAAAGAAAAGTTTATATAGAGAAGTTTGTTTATCAATAGAATTAGGAATCTCTAAATTATTTTTATTTCAATTAAAAGCTTTGGAAGATGGAATCCTAACAGACGAAGAAATAATGAAATCAAATCAAATAATACAAGATATTAAAAATGAGGTTATAAGATTAAAAAGTGCTAATGTTATAAGTAATGAATATTCTAAAAAAATTAAACGAGAGAAGTGGCTAAAGAATCATACATAAAAAAATTTATTGCCCTTCAAAAGGTTGATGTTGTCACTCTTAAATTAATTGTTGACATTTTTAAAAGAAAAAAATCATTTGATAGAATCTGATGTTAACTTTTCGAAATTAGTTTTTAGAACCTCTTTATGATCTTTAAATTCTTTATCACTTAGACCTTTTATATATTCAGGATCAGTATTAAAATATTTAAGTTCTAAACATATAGGATTAAAAACTTGAGAATATAAAGGTTTCTCAATTCTCTCAGGATAAATGATTTCAACATTATAAATATCAAGATCAGTAATCTTTGTACCATATAACTGATTCAATCTATCAAGATTTTTTATTATCGGTATTAAATTATTTCCTATAGGAAGAGTTGTCTTTAAATCACTTAGTATGAATCTTTTGTCATCATAATTTGATAATGATACTTTTTGGGATTCTATCAAGTAAATATCATGCTTTTCACTTTTAAGTTGATGTATTTCATCAATTTTATCTTTATGATTTGGATTCAATGTATCTATATAATCTTGATGAGAAAGATTCTTTGCTACACATCTCTGAATTCCTTTACATCTGTTATCCTTTACAGGTTTTTCTTCCTGCCCGTCCACTCCCTCGGGGAATACAGGATATTTAAATGTGATTGGAAACTCACCCGTTGAATTTTTAAATATAATTGTATGTTCTTCAAATTTAGGTTTTGTATATGTTTCATATGAATATTGTTTAGAACGAATAAATATTCCATTTTCTATAGGAGTAAAAGGTTTTTCATCTTTAAACGAAAATAATTCTCCAGATGAATTTATTAAATTTGAAAGTATAGGATTTTCAGAGATATCACTTGTAAATCGTGAGTTCTTATTGTTAAAAACATTGAATCTGTATCCATTGCATGCATTGCTATATTCGATCCATATATGGGTTGTAAGATGTTATAATATGTTTCATACATTTGTAATTTTGAAAGTTCTAAAATTGCAAAGCCAATAAATATTGGTTTATTATATGTTTTCTCATAATTCTTTAGTTCTACTGCAGTAAGACTTTCAGAAAATACTTGTGCGTTTTTAAATGTAGGCTTTCCTAGCATACGATTATAACGGGCTATATCTTTCGGGGTATTTGTTAGGAGTTCAATATGAGTATATTTATCAACATTCTCCATTGTCTTCCCAAAGACTGAATTGTTTAAAAGTTTATAATTATTGTCTTTTAAAAGGTTACCTTCTCTTTTTGCAATGTTTCGACAACGAATGTTCTCCTCGATGAAAGTTTTCATGAATGCTGCTTGTTTAAATCTTATGACACTATGAACTTTTTTTAATATCATTCCTTGTGAAAGATAAAACTGTAGTAAGCGATAATGGGAGAGATAAAACCTTCTATTTGTTTGATCACCGAGAAGTTTGATTGTTGGAGGTTTACCTTGT
Source organism: Schmidtea polychroa (assembly GCA_959609185.1). NCBI lineage: Eukaryota > Metazoa > Platyhelminthes > Tricladida > Dugesiidae > Schmidtea > Schmidtea polychroa. The sequence continues at coordinate 4,252 of CAUHTR010001444.1, read as the reverse complement.
AACATTTGCCAGAGTGAAAGTTCGTTGATATCAATCATTCTTCTTATAGGAGCTAAAGGGAAATATCTTGTTCCTGATTTTATATCATCAGGATAGTCAAGGTCACATTCTACAAAGTATCCTATTGGAGAATCTTTCGGGGTTGAAAGTATTTCTTTTATAAGATCATCTGAAAGGGTTGTTGGGGGTTCCATCTCAATGAAATCACCCATTGGTAAATATTGAGTCATAATTCCTGAATATAAAGCTGTTGCATCTATATAAAGTATAAATAGAGGATTTTTCATTCCTTCTAATACTTCTTTTAGTTCCTCACTATTAAGTTGTATATGTGCCTCAGGATGTTTAGAAAGTATTCTACTTGTAGTTATTGCATTTCTAGCTTTTATTTCTCGATTACCCATTACTGAAGAGAGTCCTCCTCTAATATTAGTTTTAATTAAATTAAACATATCGAGGTCGGTTAAAAGATCTATAACTTTATCACGCTCTGGAAGATCTGAAGTCCAAATGGTATATAATAAAGTATCCCAAGCTAAAGAGGGTGCTGTTATATAATTGTAGGGTTTAAGAACAAAAGAGTTTGTAAATTCTTCAAAGCAATCTGCTAGAATATAAACATCCAAGGATAGGTACATGTCAGTATATTCTCCTAAAGTTTTACAGTCAAATAATTCCCACATTTTATTTGCTCGAGAATATTTTTATCTGTAATATGATATTGTTGAAGTTGTGAAAAGAATGCTTCTTGGTTAGGAAGACTTGTTTCATTATATTTTTCAAATGAATTCATATGATCATAAGGATATATTCCTTTTGCTAAACATGTGGGATATTCTTCTAGAGGAATATTATTTTTTTCCAAGAATTCTCGAGTGATTTTAAAATATTCTGGTTTCATTGTTTTTGCCACTGCATCTAAAGACATTTGGAGAAAGTTTGATGAATCTATAAATTTTAATTTTCCATATTCTACTGATTTATATTTTTCCTTTGTTAAGCCGATAACTTTGAAAGAGTTTTTAGCATTTGCTGCTAAATGTTTAATAAATAGATGTATGTCATAACCAAAAAGATTATGAAATATAACAGGTACAAATTTGGGAGTATGACAATTAAGATTGCAATTTCTATGAGCTGCTCCTCGATAATTATTTTCCTTTTTTAAATGATCGTGATCTATAACTTTTGCATTATCTTGTCCTTCATGAAATAATCTTGTTTCTTCTGCTTCTATTTGGTCAATAGTTAGAGATCTAATATCAGAATGACTTTCAGAGAGAGAGAGTTCCTCAAAGGGTTGTTTACACATCCAACAATTTGAAGCGTTTTCATATTCTTCCTGTTGTTGTTCTGAAATATTTTGAGGATAGCTTGTTTTTAATACTTTAAATATTTCGTGTTCTAAGCTATTTATACTTTTAGTAAAATGATCTAGAACCTCTTCTGAAGAAGTTCCTCTAAATGAATATTCTCTAGATTTTATGAGTTCAGGATAATTACTTTTAAATAATAGTTTATAAGCAGATGGTAATTGTTTAGCTTGCTTGATACTATTGGGTTTATTCTTTTTTCTTAGAAAGGCTTTCATCCTTGTTGGTTTCATCTTCTGTTTAGAGGCTTTCCATTCATCCATGAGTTTATATTTTTCTATTATTTTTAAATATTGTATAATTATATCTTGTTCGCGATTTATACATTCAAAGTCTCCATAGACAACTCCTAATGTTTGTAATAAATTTGAAAAGTTTTTAAAATACATCTTGGGGTTATTAGGCATTCTAATTAAAGCTGGATCATCTTTTTCACAAATTCTTGTATGTTTAATCATAGAGTTTTTAGTTGTTGAATAATGAAGACATCTTTTACATGTTCCTCCTCCACAAGTTGGATTCTCTGGAGATGTAAAAGCTTGAAAGTTTTTTATTAAAATATAATGTTGATTATTTTCTTCTTCCAAGATTAAAAGATATATCTCCCTATCTCCACTATCTCTAACTTCATAATCAGAAATATAAATTGGAATAATATCTTTCCTTCCATATCCCCATCCTTTAACATGTTCATAAATATTAAGTTTAAGATTATTTAGTTTTTCAAATTCTGGAATGTCTTCTAGTTTCATTGGGTGCGTGAATCCCTTGGGAAATATTAATTCATTTTCATATTGTTTGTATTGTTGAACTCTTTGGGGGTTTTCAGCTTGAGGATGTAAATATGCAAGTATTGACCACATGAAACATTTGTTATCACCATTCTGTACATTTATAACAGCCCTAGATTTAAAGGGTGTTTGAATATAAGATTTAGGATTTGGAGGTAATCCCCTCCAATAATCAATCACTAAAGATTGGAAAGAGCGAAATACTAAGTTTGATTCTCCTAATTCATTTTCTACATCCTCTTGTTTTGCTTCTACTGCTTGAATTATTTCTTTGATGGTTTTATCAAATCCTCTAGTTGAAAATAAATATTTAAAGGGTATTGCGATTTCAACATCTAAAGGAGTTGTGTTTTCTTCCACACCTCTCCAATATTTTGCTTTGATTGTAATTTTATATTTTATAACATTATACCTTGTTGGTTTATAATCTTCTAAAGCTCTAGTGAAAGAATTTTTAATATTTTTTTTATTTCTCTTTATATATTCTCCAGGAGTAGCAGGTCCACTGATTTCTGATTGAAATTCATCTATGTGATTAAATTTATCCCAGTTATATTTTTCTTTTTCAACATGATCGGGTTCTCCTTCTGAATGGCATTCTTCAACGTCAGAATTTTGTTTTTTATTTTTACATTCTTTTATATGTTCTAAATAATAGAAATTTAGTTTTGCTGAAAAGTTACAATTAGGACATGTAAATATTTCTCTAAGTCTCCCGATACAATTTTCAAAATGTTTATTATATCCAGAATGTAGAAATCTTCCTTTACATTTAGGACAAAGTTTTGAATTTGTATCATTAAGATTATTTTCTTTTAATAAATGAGCTTTCGATTTTAAGTGAGAAATTAATCCAGTTTTATTTTTAAAAACTTTATTGCAAATATTACAATTCATTTTTTAGAAAAGTTTTTTTATTGGATATCTTGTTTTGATTTTTATTTTTTTAATTTTATATATATTAAAATTAAAAAGAATGAAGATCCATTAGAATACATTAATAATAGAGAATGAAAGGTATAGACATTAATGCTGTAAAAGTTGCTAATAAAAGACTAGATAAAATTAAAGGAAAGGGATTAAACTAGTAAGGGACTTGAATCGATGTTTTTATATATTCACCAATCAGCGACTTGGTAATTAGCGACTTGGCAATCAGCGACTTGCAGCTTGCCAATCAGCGACTTGCAGCTTGCCAATCAGCGAGACTTACCAATCTGCGAGACTTAATACCTACAAGTAGTGTGAATCTATCCCTAACGACCGCAAGCATTCTAACGTTTTTCATAGTTTTATCAGTATTTTCCCCCGTTTTATAGCCTTAAATCCATATTTCTTAAATCTTGCGAAATAAAGCAAAATAAAAAATATGCGTTTTTAAGGGTTTTTAGTGTTTTTTTATACGTTTTTGGGGTAAAATGGCCATAAAACATGAAAACAGTGGGAGGCTTGTGGTCGTTAGGGATATATCCCCACTACTCATTATTATCCAATGTTTGGACGATAAAAGGTATTGGTACAATTGTAATGAAAGTTATGCCTACGGTCACTATAAGATTCGCCAAATGCATATTGCAACTACTATGTCTAGAAATGAATGCAAATCGAAACAAGCACTTTAACAATTAAATTTATGTGAATAATAAAATATATATTGTGAATTGTTTGACTTAGTTAATTAAAATGTGTTTTATCATTTAATTATTCATTTGTCCAATTAATTTAGATAATTAGTTTCAAGTAAGAAATATTATTTTTGTGTTTATTTTATTTATTTTTTCCGAAAAATTAATATCCGGTTTATCTAAAATTAACTCAGCGTTTTATTTTATAATAAATTAAATAATTTCTAATTAATATTTTATTCAAATTGAAATATTATTGTTATAATTTACCTCTTGTTAGAATATAATGTAAATGTAAAATTAAAAAAAAAATAATAATAATAATAAATAAATAAAATAATACTAAAATAAAAACAAAATAAAATAATTAATTAAGAAAATTAAAAATAAAAAAATAAAATAAATAAATAAATAAATAGAAGTAATTAAATAAAAATAAAAAATAAATTAATTAATTAAAAAA
>CAUHTR010001443.1:0-41914 GCA_959609185.1 Schmidtea polychroa | reverse complement strand
TTTTTCGAGGTCGGGAACAGCGAATAAGGTGGCCTATATTGCAACAATTTCGTCTAGCCGCTTCTTCGATCGCTCGACGCGAGTAAGACGTTTACGCTTCCGACCAATTTACGGTACTGGGAGTCAGCAATAATTGGAGCCGTCAATGTAGAAATAACTTTAGTCGGAATTGGCTGTACTGTACTGGTTCCTACGAAGAGGACATCGGGTGTCTGCGATGGAGATTCCTCTGGACCATGATAGTGGCAGATCGACGTAGACGAAGCGATTGTTTCTTCAACACGATGATGGATGGGAAAGATATTTCTCTTGTCGATAATCGGCAGTTCATGAATCCTGCTTTTCAATTCCGCTTCAGAGTAAACGCGGTGAAGAGCCTCCGATTGGGCATTGATATTCAGGCGCTGACATCTACTTTCTTCGAGCAAACTGTCGTGACAGTGCTCCAACCGCAAGATCTTCTTGTTCGCCTCATTCATGCGTGGTGGGGAGAACCACGTACCTTCTAGAGCAGGGGTGGGCAAACTTTTTCTATAAAGGGCCACATAGAAAACTTGATTGTTATCTATGGCCGCATATATATTTTGTCTACTACTTTACTTTAGTTACAATTTTTACAACTTATGAAAATATGAATTGATGAGAATAGTCATGTATTTGTCAGTTTATTTCACATTCCCACTCTATTACAAATGCACATTACATTTTCAAATAGGAACTAAACGAATTGCTAATTTGGGAATAAGATTTTACTATTCATAATTATTCCAACAAGAGTTTATTGTTACAAAGAAACTTTATTTACATACAAGCCGACCACAATGTACAAATATAATTAATGAGAAGTATGTAACTGTTCACAATTTTGAATAATTTTCTTGAACTGTGGAACCAGTTTACTGGTTGTGATTCGCATAATTGCATTTAAATTGCAGTCAGTCAACATCGATCTGTTCTTAGACTTATTTATTTTCATACAAGAAAACGCTTGCTCACAAATGTATATGGACCCAAATAGTGACAAAAGCTTGGCAGCAAAGTGTTTTAGCTGCGGAAATACTGCTGCTGGCAAACATCCATAAAACTCCAGCAGAAGAACTGACTTGAACTTCTCCTTCAGGTCATTTTCTGCTTGTAAGTCAAGCAGTTCTAACTGTATATCCTCTGGGGCTGAATCAGCTTCTGCACTAAATGGCGAACTGAGGATATTGAAGAGTGGTTCTAGGGTTTTGAAGTCTTGGAATCTCCTTTCAAACTCCACAACCAAGGCATCCAACTGAGCCTTGTACTTGTCAGCCATTTGACCAGAAATGGTATTCTGATTCAGCAAAGGGAAATGGCAAAACCTGTTTTCACCAGCTTGCCTGGAGAACAGGGAGAGTTTTGCCTGAAATGATTTAACATATACATACATTTCATGTGCAAACAAGCTATTGCCTTGAAGTTTAACATTCAGCTCATTCAACTTTTCCATAATGTCAATGGCAAACATGAAGTCTGACTTCCACTCTTCGTTAACAATGTTAGTGCCAAAGTCACAAACAACCCCCTTCATCTCCAAGAACATAACTATTTCTTCCTTGAGATCCCACACTCGCCTTAATATCTTGCCTAGGCTTAGCCAGCGGACACTGCTGTGGTAGATAACGTCAGAATGTTCAATTTCCAAATCTTTAAGCAGTGTCTGAAACTGCCTGTGATTAAGTGCCCTGGCTCTGATGAGGTTTATCACACTGACAACTGGATCAATAACATGCTTAATATGCAATGCAGCTTTACACAGACTTCCTGATGGATGACACAGTGGAGAGGTAAAAGTGCATGGTTAGGATGTTTTTCTTTAATTTTATTATTCATCAACTTCACCAGACCAACATTTTTTCCAGTCAAAGCTCGCGCTCCATCGGTTGTTACACTTGCCATCTTGTTCCACATCAACCCAGTTCTTTCAACACAGTTCTCAACAGAGTTGAATAAATCCTGGCCTGTGGCTGTGTCTTTGAGCGGCTCAACACTAAGTAATTCTTCAGTAAGCTCGAAACGACTGTTTATTCCCCGTATAAATACCAACATTTGGGCGTGTGTCCTGTACATCGGTACTTTCGTCCAATGCAAGAGAATACGACAAAGGTCTTTGCTTGCATCTCGAAGTTGGTGCATCAAATTGCCACTTATCTTTTCAACACGCCTGACTACGGTTCTCCTTGATAAAGAAATGCTGTCAAATTTTGTTTTCTGTTCTGGACACATAATGCTTGCTGCATCTGACAAGCATTCCTTAATGAACTCTCCGTCAGAAAAGGGCTTGCTACGTTTTACAATCTTATGGGACAGCATCAAACTTGTCTCGGTTGCAGTATCTTGTATTACAGAATGTTTGGTGAGAACAGTTTGCAGCTTCTTTAAATTATTAACCAACTCCTGGCATTTCTTTTTTCTCTCTTCGTTTGTTAAATTGCGCCGGAAATCCAAATGTCTTGTTTCGTAGTGTCTTTTCAAGTTGTACTCTTTAAAGACGCTCACACACTCACGGCACAGCAAGCAGACTGTTTTGCTCCCAACGCTTGTGAAGCAGTATTTAGCAGTCCATTCGACATTAAAAACACGACATTCGTCTTCAATCTTTCTTTTTTTAGCAACACTCGTGGTTAATTCAAAGTCTATTCGCTTTAAAATTACAATTTTTACAAAGCCTTTCAAAATGTAAATTGTAAATAAAAGCCTCTTCTGGTTGAGCGGAAAAGCAGTTTCAATGTTAACTAGTAATGACCAGTAATTAATAATATTCTGGACCCATAAAATCAATTTAATATCCATAAATTCGAATCAAAGCAATAAGAAATACATTTCAAAAACATAGGCAAAACTGCAAGTCTAAGCTCCAAACAAAAAATTAATTTCGCATAGGATCGTCACATGTACATCCATACGGGCCGTAGTTTGCCCACCCCTGTTCTAGAGCATCGATGCGCTTCTTTAAAACCCCGATCGTATCATTATGTTGCCTGATGACGGCATTCTTGTCGGCGCACGAAAAGCACGGTTTCGGGCCGGATTTCGGAAGATTTGGCTCGGACATATGCTAAACAGAAAATGGAGTTATACGATGATTAAATGAGAAATAGACGAAACAAAGGTGATCTAATGTTGGTTTTGAACAAATAAATCCCCGTATTGCTGAGAATTCTAATGTCTATGGTCTTTATTGAAATAATGAGAAAATTTTAAATCATCCTTCTCCAATACTATAATTCTCTGCACAGTCCTACTCTCAAAGTGCCAATCTACGGAGACAACTGAATGCTATCAGACCCAAGGCCAACGGTACCCAATCATCCTCACAAACTGGTCCCGTTCCCATTAAGATTAAATAGAATATAGACAGCCCCAATTGAATTATAATTAGAGCTGTTTAGAATTCGATCGTTCATGTTTTGAATATTTCGGCAGACTCAATTTGTCAGCAACGACCCTGTCAACAATTTCACGAATTTGTAAATTTCGATTTGGATCTTCACTTCCATCTTTAAATGATTCCAAAACCAATGGAACTTGATTCGATCTGATATTATGATCCATTGGAGAAAGTAATTGAGAAATATTAATCATGTTCATATATATTTTATCATATTCTAATTTGGATTTTGAATCAAAACATAAGATTTTCATATTCAAAAATTCTATTTTTTTCCATAACAACTCCACATTTAAACACATTGTTAATACTTTGTTAATTTTCTTTTAACAAATTTTTAATTTAATTAAGAAATTCCTTTTAAATAAAAAACACAAGTATCTCATAAATGCACAAAGTAACACAAAATATCAACCATTAACATAAATGTAATTTTTCAGGTTCCATTGCTGTCACCACAACAAATGGAAACCAGGCGGTGCAAAATGGTCAAAACCTCCAAAACATACCCCTCCTTGACCTTTCGTCAATTTAAAAATACTTGATTTTTTTTTGTTTGTAACTTTAATTCCAATGGAAAAATCTTCACAATCGGTCTTACCTTTTCTTTTCCGCCACAATCAACTTTTACTACTCGGACCTTCCCGTCAACTCCCGAGAATACCTCTTTGACCCTTGCCAACGACCAACGACCTTCTAATGCATTCGGTTCCAACAACCACACAACATCCCCAACTTTACAATCGATGTCTTCCTTACATAATTTAATTCTAATACTCCACATAGGTATCAATTATTTTTTCCACCGTTCGAAGAAATGATTCACTAACACCAAAATTCTCCATATCTTCCTATAATCTATTCCTTCTACTGAAAGACTCCCCTTTCGATCAAATCCAGGACATCTCGCTAATAAAAAGTGGTTTGGAGTGAGAGCAATGTCTTCTTTGCTATCAATATATTGGACCGTCAATGGTCGAGAATTTAATAATCCTTCTTCTACCCTTATTAATATCGCGTTTAGTTCGTCAGAAATATCAGCTGCTCCAATAACCATTTTCATAGCTTTTTTCACAGATATTATTAAGGACTCAAAAACTCCTCCGAAATGTGGCGCTGATGGTGGGTTGAATATCCATCTAACTTGATTTTCCAACATCACTTTAGCCATTTTGTAGGAATCTACCACAAATTCTTGAACCTCTCAGTAGCCCCTACAAAATTTGTCCCATTATCCGATAGAATCATTAAAGGTCTTCCTCTTTTGTCAATGAAGCCTAGAAAGGCTCGTATAAATGCATCTGTGTCCAAAGAGTAAGCCATTTCACAATGAACCGCTCGGATTTGAAGGCAAGTAAACAGACACACGTATCTTTTCTGTCTCGTTATCCCTCTTTCTTGAATTGTCTCAAAGGATCCTGTGAAATCCACTGCGATTCTGCCAAACGTCTGCAATGGTTCTTCGAATCTAAATGAAGGCAACAGAGCCATTATTTGTTGCATTCCTTTTGCTTTTCTCCTCATCTAACATTCTTTAATTAATTTCCTTACTCTCAACAACCAAAATTCTTGATTAATAAAACGGATCGAGGTTACACCATTAATAGATGCGAGAGATTTCATTCGAGGTGAATCAATTAATGAATCGCTAACAAGTTGGAAATGTTTTGCTGATATAACTAGAACTTTATTACCAAGCAGCCAAGAACACAGAATCGATTGAATCGCATAATCACTAACATCAATGATATCAAAATATAAAATTATATTCCCAACTGACATCTGATTCAATAGAATACAGAGAGCCCCAATTGAATTATAATTAGAGCTGCTTAGAATTCGATCGTTCAAACAAGTTTTGAATATTTCGGCAGACTCAATTTGTCAGCAACGACCCTGTCAATAATTTCACGAATTTGTAAATTTCGATTTGGATCTTCACTTCCATCTTTAAATGATTCCAAAACCAAGGGAACTTGATTCGATCTGATATTATGATCCATAGAGAAAGTAATTGAGAAATATTAATCATGTTCATATATATTTTATCATATTCTAATTTGGATTTTAAATCAAAACATAAGATTTTCATATTCAAAAATTCTATTTTTTTTCCATAACTCAACATTTAAACACATTGTTAATACTTTGTTAATTATCTTTTAACAAATTTTTAATTTAATTAAGAAATTCCTTTTAAATAAAAAACACAAGTATCTCATAAATGCACAAAGTAACACAAAATATCAACCATTAACATAAATGTAATTTTTTCAGGTTCCATTGCTGTCACCACAACAAATGGAAACCAGACTAAAAAGTCTACAGTATTTTAAAATATCCAGATTAAAATCAAACATATACAACTAATAGACAAATAAATGAAACAAAAATAAAATTTACATGAGCTCCTGGTTTTCCAATTTCAATGTGAATGGTTACTAGAAAGATTTATCCGTCCCTTGGTTGCAAATACGAAAATAGCCATAAGAAAATTTTAACATTGAGGGAATCAATTAAGTTGATTCTATATATACTAATTTTCGTCCAATCAGGACCCCAGGTATGGTGTAAAATGCTATTTTTCTATTTTTTATTCTTTTCAAATACTTTTCTTAGGGTTATTGATTTATTTTATTTCATAATCTATTTAATAATTTAGTTATTCTTATTTTTCTCTTTCTTTTGTTGGAACCTGTTGGTTATTTTGTTTGTGATCTTGTATTTTATTCGATTTATTTTCCTAAAAATCATTTTTTATTAATTATTATTTCTTTTGCTTGTTTAATTATTGTTATTTCACTCTTGGTGTTTTACTTTTATCTTTGATTGTTTATTTTCCTCTTCATTATTATGGTGTATTTATTGCTTAATTAGCTATTATTTGATATATATTTGGTTTTATTTAGTTTACTTATTTCATTCTATTCCTTATTTTTTTCTAATTCTTTATTTTTATTTACTTAAATGATCTCACCAAGTTACTAGTATAAATCAAACTCTCTACTTATATTAAAATCAACTATCTGGCTTTCCCGGTTTTTATCCCAACACAATATATACGACATAATATATATATTTCTAGTTTGGTTTCCTTCAATCATACTTCAATTTTAGTTTCAAAGAAAATCTCTGGAGGATTTAATGGATACATTTCAGGAAAGACAAATAGAATGTCAAATTTCCCTCCTTCATAAATCGATTTCTCAGGACCTTTGATTGTCAGCTTCATTCTTGTAATATCATTTTCGTTAGGTCTAATAATTATATCCAATTGCCCTTTCTGAACTTTATTACTGATAAGTTTGTGTTCACTAGTTATTCGTTTAATTTGAAAAGCACTCATTGTAAAATTTATAAATATTAAATGATAAAGAAACAAATTGAAACAAAATTATATATACATTTAAAAATTTTATTTATATTAAAAAATTTTATTTAAATTTTTAAACATTTTATTTAAAATTTAATTTTTTTAAATTAATTTTTTTGTTATTATATAAAGAAGTAGTGAATCAATAAAGTGTATTTTATATAATTAAAATTTATTTTCTAATTACTAAAAATGAAAGATCATAGTAAATTTAAGTACTATGTCAACTCCATAGGAACTAGATGATTTTTTTTTACTAGCAAAATAATGCAAAATAAAATATGAAATGAAAGATTTTTATTAAGAAGCAAAAGTCTTTCAAGTTTCATCCATTTCGTTTTCTGATATCGTTTATTGAGTGAATTGGAGAAATTTAGGTCTTTGAAATTTATTTCAATAGACTGAGAACGGTTTATCATTTTCAACATCCTTTCCTCTAATATGTTAGTTCCATAAACATAAATCAGCTATGTATTGAATTCATCACTACCCTTGATTTTCATCAAGAGAAAACAAATGACACTGTTGCATGCTTTCAATGGACATTTTAATGAAATTGCAAAATTTCTTAATTAAGAAATAACTGATTAAAACAAATATTAGAATATTTACATACGACTTAATATATAAATTTCTAGTTTGGTTTATTTAACTTATTTACTTCTATAAAATGATCACTAATACCTATTGAGTACACCGCATAAATAGATATGATACTGATCCTTTTTGAACTATTGTATTCCTTCCTTTTTGAAAATACCTTTACACATGAATTACACATAGAAGTTTTATAAAAGATTTCTAAACAACATTAATAAGTCACATATATAAAAAAATATTAGCCAAATTCCATAGAGAATGTAATTTTGCTTATACTCCAGATCCGCGTTTATAAACTTTAAGGGGGGGACAAAAGAAATTTCTTCATTTTTAATGGACACCTTTTCCTGTGAGAAATATTGAGTTTTGAGAAACACGCTCTATCTCGTCTCAAAGGTATTATAATGAATAAACAACAATAAGTCCAATAAACAAAAACATTATGAGTCATCGTTGAAAATATTTCCAAGTGTATTTAACAAAATAATTACCACAATAATAAATTAGAACAAATAATAAATTTCTATTATTGACATTTTAAAATTATTTCAAATATGACTATATAGAGCAGGGCTGGCAAAAGCGTCGACCGCGGTCGACTGGTCTACCGCGTAGCTATCGAAAGTAGCCCGCTAGCACTATGGAAAATTGCATATAAAAATCAGTTTTTTATTTATTGAATTTCTAACTTTATAAACATATTTAAAATAAGTTTCGATTCATATGACAAAAAAATTCCAATAAGAAACATAATATTAGTCAGATAACACTCAGAGTGTAGTAAATTTTTAGTTTGAAATTCAAATATATACAGTTAGCTAATAATCAGTATAAATTTCATGTGTTTGAACAAGTAGGCCATAAAATAAAAACAAAACATTGACGCTACAATCTTCGATAAGGAATAAAAAAATAAAAAACAACCAAAATAAAATACAACAAACGTGTGTTTGTCTATTTCAATTTTGAAATCAAATTGTTTTCGTTAGAAAAATTTGAAAGCTTGAAGTATTCAGTATTGAATAATACCTGCTTATAATATTAATTTCAAAATTTTTTTATTAAAAAAAATTCTTTATAAAAGTTAACATTTTTAATTTTTGAGTATGTAAGTGTGTTTAACATTAATTTTCATATTTAATTTATTTTAGCTTTTATTATTTTCTTGTTTTAGCCCCAATGACACAACCGGCCAAAAAAACTAAAACGTACCATTATAATACTGAATGGGAACAGGAATTTTTTTTCATAATGATGAAAGATAAGTGTGTTTGTCTCATTTGTAATTCAAACGTAGCACTACCTAAAAGAGCTAACGTTGAACGACATTTTCGAACAGTGCACAAACAGTATGAAATTGACTTTCCATTACATTCCGAGGTACGAAAAGACAAAGTCAAGCAGTTAAAGTCTCAATTAGGTGCACAACAAACTTTTTTTACGAAATTTAACTCAAAATCAAAAACAGCTACCCTAGCATCATTCAAGGTAGTTAATATTTTGATGAAACATAAAAAACCTTTTGGAGATGGCGAAATATGGAAACAGGCGTTTGTTGAAGCTGGTGAGGTGTTATTCAAAGATTTTAAAAATAAATCCGAAATAATGGATTGTATCAACAATATGTCATTGACGCGCAATACTATCACGCAAAGAATAGTGGACATTAGCAAAAACTTGGAAGATATTTTGCAGCAAGATATTCGAAAATGCCGCTTTTTCTCTTTGCAATTTGATGAATCTACAGATTTCACTGATACTGCGCAACTATGCATCTTCATTCGAATGGTTTTTGATGATATGTCAACCAGAGAAGAATTATTGACTATTCTTCCAATGAAAGGACAAACAAGGGGTCAAGATATTTACAATTTATTCAAGTCTTTTATAAGTCGCACCCATTTCCCGATTCACAAGTTGGTATCAATTACCACGGATGGAGCTCCGTCTATGATCGGAAAACATGTCGGATTTGTAACACTTTGCAAAAATGATGAAGAAATTCCCAGTTTTCATTCGTATCATTGCATTATCCACCAGCAAACCTTATGCTCCAAAGTGTTGAACTCTAACTATGTAATGAATATTGCGTTTAAAATAGTAAATTCGATACGTGCAAGAAGTCTACAACGACGTCAATTTCGAACTTTGCTTGAACAATGTGAAATTGAAAATACTGAATTATTGTTACACACGGATGTAAGATGGCTTAGCCGTGCAGCATTTTTAAAACGATTTAGAGATCTTTTGCCCGGAATAAAACAGTTTTTGGCTGGAAGAGAAGAATTATATCCCGAACTGGAGGATAAAAGTTGGCTGATAAATCTTGCTTTTCTTTGCGACATTACAGAGCACCTGAATAAATTAAATTTACAGCTTCAGGGGAGACACAAATCAATTCTTGACATGATAACGGCAGTAAAGACGTTTAAAGAGAAACTGTCCTTGTTTGTGCGTCAACTAGAACGGGGTAATTTGAAACATTTTAAAAACATGGAAGAAGAATCCAAAAATGCGCCAGGAATTCTTTACGATAAATATACAAATCAAATTACTACCCTTTTAAATGAATTTAACACACGTTTCGCAGATTTATCTAAAATTGCAAATATTGCTATGTTCATGTCATTCCCGTTTAATGATGTTATTGATACAGAGGAGATCGCTACTCAGATTAATGAATTTCTGGATTCAGATTCAGCTTGCTTAGAAGATGAGATAATAGCGTTGAAAAGCGACATTTACTTAAAATCAAGAGCTACAACCGAAGATAATTTTTGGAATCTTATTTCAGAAGAAAAATATCCAATTTTGCGGAGAGTAGTTGGATATATGTCCGCATTTTTTGGATCCACCTATCTTTGTGAATCAGCCTTTTCTTCAATGAATGTCATTAAAACAAAACATCGATCTTGTTTGACAGATGATCATTTGGAATCATGCTTGCGGATCGCCATAAGCTCCTATTGCCCGAAATACGAAGAACTTGCTGATAAGATGCAGTGCCACGTATCAGGTGCAAGTAGTAGCAGTAAATAATATTATATTAAGATATGTTTACGTTCTAGTAAAGTATTATAAGTTTTTTTCTAATTCGTTTTGTATTTAAATAGAATAAATAGAATAACTACAGGTAACAATTGAAAATAGTTTTTCTGGTAGACCGCCAGATTTAATTTAGTTAAAAGTCGCCCGCAAGACTTGAAAGTTTTGCCACATAATGTTCTCTACACTTTGCTGTTGATAACATATTGATTAGATAATTTGGTCAAGATGAAAAACTCTTTGAAATATTTCTCTTTAGTTTTGAGCTATGACTAATGCATCAGAATATAAAAACAAAATTTTTATCCTATAGATAATTAAGTTTTTCCATTAATATTTATATTAGTCATATTTCGATCAGAAAAGTATTTGAATATGAAAATTATAACATATTGTTTTGTCAGTGTTTCTACGTACGTCACTTGCTTAAATTAAAAATTATAATCCAACATTTATGTAGATAATATAATTCTGTACAAATGCTCCTCAGTTTATTATTTATGTGATAGTTGCTTCTTTGTTAAAGATTAAATTGAAAAATATGTTTGTTCCCACAAGTCTTATAATTATTATTTTAGGAGTTCAGAAATATAACAATAAATTAATATATAAGTGTTTTTATTTATCTAAAAACTTTCAAATATTTCTTTTTCCAACATTTCTATACTTTTCTCGACGTTCCAACTAAATATTGATAGTTTTTCAAGACTTTGATTTTTGGTAAATCCTTTACGCATAACTATTTCGAGTTTCGTGTCGAATTCTGGAAATGATCCATTTCCACAAGCAAACATTTTCGTCCAATACTGAGCTGTTTCATCATAAAGATCTTTATTATTTAAATACAGAGATCCCACGAAAGGATGAAACGGACTGTCAGGATTGGGACAGAGCATTATTGTATAAATAGTATGGATCAATTCGTCAGTTCGTGTCGTTATAGTCCAATCTTTCTGCAACGTTTCAACACATAGAGCACCAGTTTCATATGAAATATTGCAATTCCAAATTTTAGTTTCAAAGAAAATCTCTGGAGGATTTAATGGATACATTTCAGGAAAGACAAATAGAATGTCAAATTTCCCTCCTTCATAAATCGATTTCTCAGGACCTTTGATTGTCAGCTTCATTCTTGTAATATCATTTTCGTTAGGTCTAATAATTATATCCAATTGCCCTTTCTGAACTTTATTACTGATAAGTTTGTGTTCACTAGTTATTCGTCTAATTTGAAAAGCACTCATTGTAAAATTTATAAATATTAAATGATAAAAGAAACAAATTGAAACAAAATTATATATACATTTAAAAATTTTATTTATATTAAAAAATTTTATTTAAATTTTTAAACATTTTATTTAAAATTTAATTTTTTTAAATTAATTTTTTTGTTATTATATAAAGAAGTAGTGAATCAATAAAGTGTATTTTATATAATTAAAATTTATTTTCTAATTACTAAAAATGAAAGATCATAGTAAATTTAAGTACTATGTCAACTCCATAGGAACTAGATGATTTTTTTTCTAGCAAAATAATGCAAAATAAAATATGAAATGAAAGATTTTTATTGAGAAGCAAAAGTCTTTCAAGTTTCATCCATTTCGTTTTCTGATATCGTTTATTGAGTGAATTGGAGAAATTTAGGTCTTTGAAATTTATTTCAATAGACTGAGAACGGTTTATCATTTTCAACATCATTTCCTCTAATATGTTAGTTCCATAAACATAAATCAGCTATGTATTGAATTCATCACTACCCTTGATTTTCATCAAGAGAAAACAAATGACACTGTTGCATGCTTTCAAATGACATTTTAATGAAATTGCAAAATTTCTTAATTAAGAAATAACTGATTAAAACAAATATTAGAATATTTACATACGACTTAATATATAAATTTCTAGTTTGGTTTATTTAATTTATTTACTTCTATAAAATGATCACTAATACCTATTGAGTACACCGCATAAATAGATATGATACTGATCCTTTTTGAACTATTGTATTCCTTCCTTTTTGAAAATACCTTTACACATGAATTACACATAGAAGTTTTATAAAAGATTTCTAAACCTCATTAATAAGTCACATATATAAAAAAATATTAGCCAAATTCCATAGAGAATGTAATTTTGCTTATACTCCAGATCCGCGTTTATAAACTTTAAGGGGGGGGGGTGGGGACAAAAGAAATTTCTTCATTTTTAATGGACACTTTTTCCTGTGAGAAATATTGAGTTTTGAGAAACACGCTATATCTCGTCTCAAAGGTATTATAATGAATAAACAACAATAAGTCCAATAAACCAAAACATTATGAGTCATCGTTGAAAATATTTCCAAGTGTATTTAACAAAATAATTACCACAATAATAAATTAGAACAAATAATAAATTTCTATTATTGACATTTTAAATTTATTTCAAATATGACTATATAGAGCATAATGTTCTATACACTTTGCTGTTAATAACATATTGATTAGATAATTTGGTCAAGATGAAAAACTCTTTGAAATATTTCTCTTTAGTTTTGAGCTATGACTAATGCATCAGAATATAAAAACAAAATTTTTATCCTATAGATAATTAAGTTTTTCCATTAATATTTATATTAGTCATATTTCGATCAGAAAAGTATTTGAATATGAAAATTATAACATATTGTTTTGTCAGTGTTTCTACGTACGTCACTTGCTTAAATTAAAAATTATAATCCAACATTTATGTAGATAATATAATTCTGTACAAATGCTCCTCAGTTTATTATTTATGTGATAGTTGCTTCTTTGTTAAAGATTAAATTGAAAAATATGTTTGTTCCCACAAGTCTTATAATTATTATTTTAGGAGTTCAGAAATATAACAATAAATTAATATATAAGTGTTTTTATTTATCTAAAAACTTTCAAATATTTCTTTTTCCAACATTTCTATACTTTTCTCGACGTTCCAACTAAATATTGATAGTTTTTCAAGACTTTGATTTTTGGTAAATCCTTTACGCATAACTATTTCGAGTTTCGTGTCGAATTCTGGAAATGATCCATTTCCACAAGCAAACATTTTCGTCCAATACTGAGCTGTTTCATCATAAAGATCTTTATTATTTAAATACAGAGATCCCATGAAAGGATGAAACGGACTGTCAGGATTGGGACAGAGCATTATTGTATAAATAGTATGGATCAATTCGTCAGTTCGTGTCGTTATAGTCCAATCTTTCTGCAACGTTTCAACACATAGAGCACCAGTTTCATATGAAATATTGCAATTCCAAATTTTAGTTTCAAAGAAAATCTCTGGAGGATTTAATGGATACATTTCAGGAAAGACAAATAGAATGTCAAATTTCCCTCCTTCATAAATAGATTTCTCAGGACCTTTGATTGTCAGCTTCATTCTTGTAATATTATTTTCGTTAGGTCTAATAATTATATCCAATTGTCCTTTCTGAACTTTATTACTGATAAGTTTGTGTTCACTAGTTATTCGTCTAATTTGAAAAGCACTCATTGTAAAATTTATAAATATTAAATGATAAAAGAAACAAATTGAAACAAAATTATATATACATTTAAAAATTTTATTTATATTAAAAAAATTTTATTTAAATTTTTAAACATTTTATTTAAAATTTAATTTTTTTAAATTAATTTTTTTGTTATTATATAAAGAAGTAGTGAATCAATAAAGTGTATTTTATATAATTAAAATTTATTTTCTAATTACTAAAAATGAAAGATCATAGTAAATTTAAGTACTATGTCAACTCCATAGGAACTAGATGATTTTTTTTTTCTAGCAAAATAATGCAAAATAAAATATGAAATGAAAGATTTTTATTAAGAAGCAAAAGTCTTTCAAGTTTCATCCATTTCGTTTTCTGATATCGTTTATTGAGTGAATTGGAGAAATTTAGGTCTTTGAAATTTATTTCAATAGACTGAGAACGGTTTATCATTTTCAACATCCTTTCCTCTAATATGTTAGTTCCATAAACGTAAATCAGCTATGTATTGAATTCATCACTACCCTTGATTTTCATCAAGAGAAAACAAATGACACTGTTGCATGCTTTCAATGGACATTTTAATGAAATTGCAAAATTTCTTAATTAAGAAATAACTGATTAAAACAAATATTAGAATATTTACATACGACTTAATATATAAATTTCTAGTTTGGTTTATTTAATTTATTTACTTCTATAAAATGATCACTAATACCTATTGAGTACACCGCATAAATAGATATGATACTGATCCTTTTTGAACTATTGTATTCCTTCCTTTTTGAAAATACCTTTACACATGAATTACACATAGAAGTTTTATAAAAGATTTCTAAACAACATTAATAAGTCACATATATAAAAAAATATTAGCCAAATTCCATAGAGAATGTAATTTTGCTTATACTCCAGATCCGCGTTTATAAACTTTAAGGGGGGGGGGGACAAAAGAAATTTCTTCATTTTTAATGGACACTTTTTCCTGTGAGAAATATTGAGTTTTGAGAAACACGCTCTATCTCGTCTCAAAGGTATTATAATGAATAAACAACAATAAGTCCAATAAACAAAAACATTATGAGTCATCGTTGAAAATATTTCCAAGTGTATTTAACAAAATAATTACCACAATAATAAATTAGAACAAATAATAAATTTCTATTATTGACATTTTAAATTTATTTCAAATATGACTATATAGAGCATAATGTTCTCTACACTTTGCTGTTGATAACATATTGATTAGATAATTTGGTCAAGATGAAAAACTCTTTGAAATATTTCTCTTTAGTTTTGAGCTATGACTAATGCATCATAATATAAAAACAAAATTTTTATCCTATAGATAATTAAGTTTTTCCATTAATATTTATATTAGTCATATTTCGATCAGAAAAGTATTTGAATATGAAAATTATAACATATTGTTTTGTCAGTGTTTCTACGTACGTCACTTGCTTAAATTAAAAATTATAATCCAACATTTATGTAGATAATATAATTCTGTACAAATGCTCCTCAGTTTATTATTTATGTGATAGTTGCTTCTTTGTTAAAGATTAAATTGAAAAATATGTTTGTTCCCACAAGTCTTATAATTATTATTTTAGGAGTTCAGAAATATAACAATAAATTAATATATAAGTGTTTTTATTTATCTAAAAACTTTCAAATATTTCTTTTTCCAACATTTCTATACTTTTCTCGACGTTCCAACTAAATATTGATAGTTTTTCAAGACTTTGATTTTTGGTAAATCCTTTACGCATAACTATTTCGAGTTTCGTGTCGAATTCTGGAAATGATCCATTTCCACAAGCAAACATTTTCGTCCAATACTGAGCTGTTTCATCATAAAGATCTTTATTATTTAAATACAGAGATCCCATGAAAGGATGAAACGGACTGTCAGGATTGGGACAGAGCATTATTGTATAAATAGTATGGATCAATTCGTCAGTTCGTGTCGTTATAGTCCAATCTTTCTGCAACGTTTCAACACATAGAGCACCAGTTTCATATGAAATATTGCAATTCCAAATTTTAGTTTCAAAGAAAATCTCTGGAGGATTTAATGGATACATTTCAGGAAAGACAAATAGAATGTCAAATTTCCCTCCTTCATAAATAGATTTCTCAGGACCTTTGATTGTCAGCTTCATTCTTGTAATATTATTTTCGTTAGGTCTAATAATTATATCCAATTGTCCTTTCTGAACTTTATTACTGATAAGTTTGTGTTCACTAGTTATTCGTCTAATTTGAAAAGCACTCATTGTAAAATTTATAAATATTAAATGATAAAAGAAACAAATTGAAACAAAATTATATATACATTTAAAAATTTTATTTATATTAAAAAAATTTTATTTAAATTTTTAAACATTTTATTTAAAATTTAATTTTTTTAAATTAATTTTTTTGTTATTATATAAAGAAGTAGTGAATCAATAAAGTGTATTTTATATAATTAAAATTTATTTTCTAATTACTAAAAATGAAAGATCATAGTAAATTTAAGTACTATGTCAACTCCATAGGAACTAGATGATTTTTTTTTCTAGCAAAATAATGCAAAATAAAATATGAAATGAAAGATTTTTATTAAGAAGCAAAAGTCTTTCAAGTTTCATCCATTTCGTTTTCTGATATCGTTTATTGAGTGAATTGGAGAAATTTAGGTCTTTGAAATTTATTTCAATAGACTGAGAACGGTTTATCATTTTCAACATCCTTTCCTCTAATATGTTAGTTCCATAAACATAAATCAGCTATGTATTGAATTCATCACTACCCTTGATTTTCATCAAGAGAAAACAAATGACACCGTTGCATGCTTTCAATGGACATTTTAATGAAATTGCAAAATTTCTTAATTAAGAAATAACTGATTAAAACAAATATTAGAATATTTACATACGACTTAATATATAAATTTCTAGTTTGGTTTATTTAATTTATTTACTTCTATAAAATGATCACTAATACCTATTGAGTACACCGCATAAATAGATATGATACTGATCCTTTTTGAACTATTGTATTCCTTCCTTTTTGAAAATACCTTTACACATGAATTACACATAGAAGTTTTATAAAAGATTTCTAAACAACATTAATAAGTCACATATATAAAAAAATATTAGCCAAATTCCATAGAGAATGTAATTTTGCTTATACTCCAGATCCGCGTTTATAAACTTTAAGGGGGGGGGACAAAAGAAATTTCTTCATTTTTAATGGACACTTTTTCCTGTGAGAAATATTGAGTTTTGAGAAACACGCTATATCTCGTCTCAAAGGTATTATAATGAATAAACAACAATAAGTCCAATAAACCAAAACATTATGAGTCATCGTTGAAAATATTTCCAAGTGTATTTAACAAAATAATTACCACAATAATAAATTAGAACAAATAATAAATTTCTATTATTGACATTTTAAATTTATTTCAAATATGACTATATAGAGCATAATGTTCTATACACTTTGCTGTTAATAACATATTGATTAGATAATTTGGTCAAGATGAAAAACTCTTTGAAATATTTCTCTTTAGTTTTGAGCTATGACTAATGCATCAGAATATAAAAACAAAATTTTTATCCTATAGATAATTAAGTTTTTCCATTAATATTTATATTAGTCATATTTCGATCAGAAAAGTATTTGAATATGAAAATTATAACATATTGTTTTGTCAGTGTTTCTACGTACGTCACTTGCTTAAATTAAAAATTATAATCCAACATTTATGTAGATAATATAATTCTGTACAAATGCTCCTCAGTTTATTATTTATGTGATAGTTGCTTCTTTGTTAAAGATTAAATTGAAAAATATGTTTGTTCCCACAAGTCTTATAATTATTATTTTAGGAGTTCAGAAATATAACAATAAATTAATATATAAGTGTTTTTATTTATCTAAAAACTTTCAAATATTTCTTTTTCCAACATTTCTATACTTTTCTCGACGTTCCAACTAAATATTGATAGTTTTTCAAGACTTTGATTTTTGGTAAATCCTTTACGCATAACTATTTCGAGTTTCGTGTCGAATTCTGGAAATGATCCATTTCCACAAGCAAACATTTTCGTCCAATACTGAGCTGTTTCATCATAAAGATCTTTATTATTTAAATACAGAGATCCCATGAAAGGATGAAACGGACTGTCAGGATTGGGACAGAGCATTATTGTATAAATAGTATGGATCAATTCGTCAGTTCGTGTCGTTATAGTCCAATCTTTCTGCAACGTTTCAACACATAGAGCACCAGTTTCATATGAAATATTGCAATTCCAAATTTTAGTTTCAAAGAAAATCTCTGGAGGATTTAATGGATACATTTCAGGAAAGACAAATAGAATGTCAAATTTCCCTCCTTCATAAATAGATTTCTCAGGACCTTTGATTGTCAGCTTCATTCTTGTAATATTATTTTCGTTAGGTCTAATAATTATATCCAATTGTCCTTTCTGAACTTTATTACTGATAAGTTTGTGTTCACTAGTTATTCGTCTAATTTGAAAAGCACTCATTGTAAAATTTATAAATATTAAATGATAAAAGAAACAAATTGAAACAAAATTATATATACATTTAAAAATTTTATTTATATTAAAAAAATTTTATTTAAATTTTTAAACATTTTATTTAAAATTTAATTTTTTTAAATTAATTTTTTTGTTATTATATAAAGAAGTAGTGAATCAATAAAGTGTATTTTATATAATTAAAATTTATTTTCTAATTACTAAAAATGAAAGATCATAGTAAATTTAAGTACTATGTCAACTCCATAGGAACTAGATGATTTTTTTTTCTAGCAAAATAATGCAAAATAAAATATGAAATGAAAGATTTTTATTAAGAAGCAAAAGTCTTTCAAGTTTCATCCATTTCGTTTTCTGATATCGTTTATTGAGTGAATTGGAGAAATTTAGGTCTTTGAAATTTATTTCAATAGACTGAGAACGGTTTATCATTTTCAACATCCTTTCCTCTAATATGTTAGTTCCATAAACATAAATCAGCTATGTATTGAATTCATCACTACCCTTGATTTTCATCAAGAGAAAACAAATGACACCGTTGCATGCTTTCAATGGACATTTTAATGAAATTGCAAAATTTCTTAATTAAGAAATAACTGATTAAAACAAATATTAGAATATTTACATACGACTTAATATATAAATTTCTAGTTTGGTTTATTTAATTTATTTACTTCTATAAAATGATCACTAATACCTATTGAGTACACCGCATAAATAGATATGATACTGATCCTTTTTGAACTATTGTATTCCTTCCTTTTTGAAAATACCTTTACACATGAATTACACATAGAAGTTTTATAAAAGATTTCTAAACAACATTAATAAGTCACATATATAAAAAAATATTAGCCAAATTCCATAGAGAATGTAATTTTGCTTATACTCCAGATCCGCGTTTATAAACTTTAAGGGGGGGGACAAAAGAAATTTCTTCATTTTTAATGGACACTTTTTCCTGTGAGAAATATTGAGTTTTGAGAAACACGCTATATCTCGTCTCAAAGGTATTATAATGAATAAACAACAATAAGTCCAATAAACCAAAACATTATGAGTCATCGTTGAAAATATTTCCAAGTGTATTTAACAAAATAATTACCACAATAATAAATTAGAACAAATAATAAATTTCTATTATTGACATTTTAAATTTATTTCAAATATGACTATATAGAGCATAATGTTCTATACACTTTGCTGTTAATAACATATTGATTAGATAATTTGGTCAAGATGAAAAACTCTTTGAAATATTTCTCTTTAGTTTTGAGCTATGACTAATGCATCAGAATATAAAAACAAAATTTTTATCCTATAGATAATTAAGTTTTTCCATTAATATTTATATTAGTCATATTTCGATCAGAAAAGTATTTGAATATGAAAATTATAACATATTGTTTTGTCAGTGTTTCTACGTACGTCACTTGCTTAAATTAAAAATTATAATCCAACATTTATGTAGATAATATAATTCTGTACAAATGCTCCTCAGTTTATTATTTATGTGATAGTTGCTTCTTTGTTAAAGATTAAATTGAAAAATATGTTTGTTCCCACAAGTCTTATAATTATTATTTTAGGAGTTCAGAAATATAACGATAAATTAATATATAAGTGTTTTTATTTATCTAAAAACTTTCAAATATTTCTTTTTCCAACATTTCTATACTTTTCTCGACGTTCCAACTAAATATTGATAGTTTTTCAAGACTTTGATTTTTGGTAAATCCTTTACGCATAACTATTTCGAGTTTCGTGTCGAATTCTGGAAATGATCCATTTCCACAAGCAAACATTTTCGTCCAATACTGAGCTGTTTCATCATAAAGATCTTTATTATTTAAATACAGAGATCCCATGAAAGGATGAAACGGACTGTCAGGATTGGGACAGAGCATTATTGTATAAATAGTATGGATCAATTCGTCAGTTCGTGTCGTTATAGTCCAATCTTTCTGCAACGTTTCAACACATAGAGCACCAGTTTCATATGAAATATTGCAATTCCAAATTTTAGTTTCAAAGAAAATCTCTGGAGGATTTAATGGATACATTTCAGGAAAGACAAATAGAATGTCAAATTTCCCTCCTTCATAAATAGATTTCTCAGGACCTTTGATTGTCAGCTTCATTCTTGTAATATTATTTTCGTTAGGTCTAATAATTATATCCAATTGTCCTTTCTGAACTTTATTACTGATAAGTTTGTGTTCACTAGTTATTCGTCTAATTTGAAAAGCACTCATTGTAAAATTTATAAATATTAAATGATAAAAGAAACAAATTGAAACAAAATTATATATACATTTAAAAATTTTATTTATATTAAAAAAATTTTATTTAAATTTTTAAACATTTTATTTAAAATTTAATTTTTTTAAATTAATTTTTTTGTTATTATATAAAGAAGTAGTGGATCAATAAAGTATATTTTATATAATTAAAATTTATTTTCTAATTACTAAAAATGAAAGATCATAGTAAATTTAAGTACTATGTCAACTCCATAGGAACTAGATGATTTTTTTTTACTAGCAAAATAATGCAAAATAAAATATGAAATGAAAGATTTTTATTAAGAAGCAAAAGTCTTTCAAGTTTCATACATTTCGTTTTCTGATATCGTTTATTGAGTGAATTGGAGAAATTTAGGTCTTTGAAATTTATTTCAATAGACTGAGAACGGTTTATCATTTTCAACATCCTTTCCTCTAATATGTTAGTTCCATAAACATAAATCAGCTATGTATTGAATTCATCACTACCCTTGATTTTCATCAAGAGAAAACAAATGACACTGTTGCATGCTTTCAAATGACATTTTAATGAAATTGCAAAATTTCTTAATTAAGAAATAACTGATTAAAACAAATATTAGAATATTTACATACGACTTAATATATAAATTTCTAGTTTGGTTTATTTAACTTATTTACTTCTATAAAATGATCACTAATACCTATTGAGTACACCGCATAAATAGATATGATACTGATCCTTTTTGAACTATTGTATTCCTTCCTTTTTGAAAATACCTTTACACATGAATTACACATAGAAGTTTTATAAAAGATTTCTAAACAACATTAATAAGTCACATATATAAAAAAATATTAGCCAAATTCCATAGAGAATGTAATTTTGCTTATACTCCAGATCCGCGTTTATAAACTTTAAGGGGGGGGGGACAAAAGAAATTTCTTCATTTTTAATGGACACTTTTTCCTGTGAGAAATATTGAGTTTTGAGAAACACGCTCTATCTCGTCTCAAAGGTATTATAATGAATAAACAACAATAAGTCCAATAAACAAAACATTATGAGTCATCGTTGAAAATATTTCCAAGTGTATTTAACAAAATAATTACCACAATAATAAATTAGAACAAATAATAAATTTCTATTATTGACATTTTAAATTTATTTCAAATATGACTATATAGAGCATAATGTTCTCTACACTTTGCTGTTGATAACATATTGATTAGATAATTTGGTCAAGATGAAAAACTCTTTGAAATATTTCTCTTTAGTTTTGAGCTATGACTAATGCATCATAATATAAAAACAAAATTTTTATCCTATAGATAATTAAGTTTTTCCATTAATATTTATATTAGTCATATTTCGATCAGAAAAGTATTTGAATATGAAAATTATAACATATTGTTTTGTCAGTGTTTCTACGTACGTCACTTGCTTAAATTAAAAATTATAATCCAACATTTATGTAGATAATATAATTCTGTACAAATGCTCCTCAGTTTATTATTTATGTGATAGTTGCTTCTTTGTTAAAGATTAAATTGAAAAATATGTTTGTTCCCACAAGTCTTATAATTATTATTTTAGGAGTTCAGAAATATAACGATAAATTAATATATAAGTGTTTTTATTTATCTAAAAACTTTCAAATATTTCTTTTTCCAACATTTCTATACTTTTCTCGACGTTCCAACTAAATATTGATAGTTTTTCAAGACTTTGATTTTTGGTAAATCCTTTACGCATAACTATTTCGAGTTTCGTGTCGAATTCTGGAAATGATCCATTTCCACAAGCAAACATTTTCGTCCAATACTGAGCTGTTTCATCATAAAGATCTTTATTATTTAAATACAGAGATCCCACGAAAGGATGAAACGGACTGTCAGGATTGGGACAGAGCATTATTGTATAAATAGTATGGATCAATTCGTCAGTTCGTGTCGTTATAGTCCAATCTTTCTGCAACGTTTCAACACATAGAGCACCAGTTTCATATGAAATATTGCAATTCCAAATTTTAGTTTCAAAGAAAATCTCTGGAGGATTTAATGGATACATTTCAGGAAAGACAAATAGAATGTCAAATTTCCCTCCTTCATAAATAGATTTCTCAGGACCTTTGATTGTCAGCTTCATTCTTGTAATATTATTTTCGTTAGGTCTAATAATTATATCCAATTGTCCTTTCTGAACTTTATTACTGATAAGTTTGTGTTCACTAGTTATTCGTCTAATTTGAAAAGCACTCATTGTAAAATTTATAAATATTAAATGATAAAAGAAACAAATTGAAACAAAATTATATATACATTTAAAAATTTTATTTATATTAAAAAAATTTTATTTAAATTTTTAAACATTTTATTTAAAATTTAATTTTTTTAAATTAATTTTTTTGTTATTATATAAAGAAGTAGTGAATCAATAAAGTGTATTTTATATAATTAAAATTTATTTTCTAATTACTAAAAATGAAAGATCATAGTAAATTTAAGTACTATGTCAACTCCATAGGAACTAGATGATTTTTTTTTTTCTAGCAAAATAATGCAAAATAAAATATGAAATGAAAGATTTTTATTAAGAAGCAAAAGTCTTTCAAGTTTCATCCATTTCGTTTTCTGATATCGTTTATTGAGTGAATTGGAGAAATTTAGGTCTTTGAAATTTATTTCAATAGACTGAGAACGGTTTATCATTTTCAACATCCTTTCCTCTAATATGTTAGTTCCATAAACGTAAATCAGCTATGTATTGAATTCATCACTACCCTTGATTTTCATCAAGAGAAAACAAATGACACTGTTGCATGCTTTCAATGGACATTTTAATGAAATTGCAAAATTTCTTAATTAAGAAATAACTGATTAAAACAAATATTAGAATATTTACATACGACTTAATATATAAATTTCTAGTTTGGTTTATTTAATTTATTTACTTCTATAAATGATCACTAATACCTATTGAGTACACCGCATAAATAGATATGATACTGATCCTTTTTGAACTATTGTATTCCTTCCTTTTTGAAAATACCTTTACACATGAATTACACATAGAAGTTTTATAAAAGATTTCTAAACAACATTAATAAGTCACATATATAAAAAAAATATTAGCCAAATTCCATAGAGAATGTAATTTTGCTTATACTCCAGATCCGCGTTTATAAACTTTAAGGGGGGGGGACAAAAGAAATTTTCTTCATTTTTAATGGACACTTTTTCCTGTGAGAAATATTGAGTTTTGAGAAACACGCTCTATCTCGTCTCAAAGGTATTATAATGAATAAACAACAATAAGTCCAATAAACCAAAAACATTATGAGTCATCGTTGAAAATATTTCCAAGTGTATTTAACAAAATAATTACCACAATAATAAATTAGAACAAATAATAAATTTCTATTATTGACATTTTAAATTTATTTCAAATATGACTATATAGAGCATAATGTTCTCTACACTTTGCTGTTGATAACATATTGATTAGATAATTTGGTCAAGATGAAAAACTCTTTGAAATATTTCTCTTTAGTTTTGAGCTATGACTAATGCATCATAATATAAAAACAAAATTTTTATCCTATAGATAATTAAGTTTTTCCATTAATATTTATATTAGTCATATTTCGATCAGAAAAGTATTTGAATATGAAAATTATAACATATTGTTTTGTCAGTGTTTCTACGTACGTCACTTGCTTAAATTAAAAATTATAATCCAACATTTATGTAGATAATATAATTCTGTACAAATGCTCCTCAGTTTATTATTTATGTGATAGTTGCTTCTTTGTTAAAGATTAAATTGAAAAATATGTTTGTTCCCACAAGTCTTATAATTATTATTTTAGGAGTTCAGAAATATAACGATAAATTAATATATAAGTGTTTTTATTTATCTAAAAACTTTCAAATATTTCTTTTTCCAACATTTCTATACTTTTCTCGACGTTCCAACTAAATATTGATAGTTTTTCAAGACTTTGATTTTTGGTAAATCCTTTACGCATAACTATTTCGAGTTTCGTGTCGAATTCTGGAAATGATCCATTTCCACAAGCAAACATTTTCGTCCAATACTGAGCTGTTTCATCATAAAGATCTTTATTATTTAAATACAGAGATCCCATGAAAGGATGAAACGGACTGTCAGGATTGGGACAGAGCATTATTGTATAAATAGTATGGATCAATTCGTCAGTTCGTGTCGTTATAGTCCAATCTTTCTGCAACGTTTCAACACATAGAGCACCAGTTTCATATGAAATATTGCAATTCCAAATTTTAGTTTCAAAGAAAATCTCTGGAGGATTTAATGGATACATTTCAGGAAAGACAAATAGAATGTCAAATTTCCCTCCTTCATAAATAGATTTCTCAGGACCTTTGATTGTCAGCTTCATTCTTGTAATATTATTTTCGTTAGGTCTAATAATTATATCCAATTGTCCTTTCTGAACTTTATTACTGATAAGTTTGTGTTCACTAGTTATTCGTCTAATTTGAAAAGCACTCATTGTAAAATTTATAAATATTAAATGATAAAAGAAACAAATTGAAACAAAATTATATATACATTTAAAAATTTTATTTATATTAAAAAAATTTTATTTAAATTTTTAAACATTTTATTTAAAATTTAATTTTTTTAAATTAATTTTTTTGTTATTATATAAAGAAGTAGTGAATCAATAAAGTGTATTTTATATAATTAAAATTTATTTTCTAATTACTAAAAATGAAAGATCATAGTAAATTTAAGTACTATGTCAACTCCATAGGAACTAGATGATTTTTTTTTTCTAGCAAAATAATGCAAAATAAAATATGAAATGAAAGATTTTTATTAAGAAGCAAAAGTCTTTCAAGTTTCATCCATTTCGTTTTCTGATATCGTTTATTGAGTGAATTGGAGAAATTTAGGTCTTTGAAATTTATTTCAATAGACTGAGAACGGTTTATCATTTTCAACATCCTTTCCTCTAATATGTTAGTTCCATAAACGTAAATCAGCTATGTATTGAATTCATCACTACCCTTGATTTTCATCAAGAGAAAACAAATGACACTGTTGCATGCTTTCAATGGACATTTTAATGAAATTGCAAAATTTCTTAATTAAGAAATAACTGATTAAAACAAATATTAGAATATTTACATACGACTTAATATATAAATTTCTAGTTTGGTTTATTTAATTTATTTACTTCTATAAAATGATCACTAATACCTATTGAGTACACCGCATAAATAGATATGATACTGATCCTTTTTGAACTATTGTATTCCTTCCTTTTTGAAAATACCTTTACACATGAATTACACATAGAAGTTTTATAAAAGATTTCTAAACAACATTAATAAGTCACATATATAAAAAAATATTAGCCAAATTCCATAGAGAATGTAATTTTGCTTATACTCCAGATCCGCGTTTTATAAACTTTAAGGGGGGGGGGACAAAAGAAATTTCTTCATTTTTAATGGACACTTTTTCCTGTGAGAAATATTGAGTTTTGAGAAACACGCTCTATCTCGTCTCAAAGGTATTATAATGAATAAACAACAATAAGTCCAATAAACAAAAACATTATGAGTCATCGTTGAAAATATTTCCAAGTGTATTTAACAAAATAATTACCACAATAATAAATTAGAACAAATAATAAATTTCTATTATTGACATTTTAAATTTATTTCAAATATGACTATATAGAGCATAATGTTCTCTACACTTTGCTGTTGATAACATATTGATTAGATAATTTGGTCAAGATGAAAAACTCTTTGAAATATTTCTCTTTAGTTTTGAGCTATGACTAATGCATCATAATATAAAAACAAAATTTTTATCCTATAGATAATTAAGTTTTTCCATTAATATTTATATTAGTCATATTTCGATCAGAAAAGTATTTGAATATGAAAATTATAACATATTGTTTTGTCAGTGTTTCTACGTACGTCACTTGCTTAAATTAAAAATTATAATCCAACATTTATGTAGATAATATAATTCTGTACAAATGCTCCTCAGTTTATTATTTATGTGATAGTTGCTTCTTTGTTAAAGATTAAATTGAAAAATATGTTTGTTCCCACAAGTCTTATAATTATTATTTTAGGAGTTCAGAAATATAACAATAAATTAATATATAAGTGTTTTTATTTATCTAAAAACTTTCAAATATTTCTTTTTCCAACATTTCTATACTTTTCTCGACGTTCCAACTAAATATTGATAGTTTTTCAAGACTTTGATTTTTGGTAAATCCTTTACGCATAACTATTTCGAGTTTCGTGTCGAATTCTGGAAATGATCCATTTCCACAAGCAAACATTTTCGTCCAATACTGAGCTGTTTCATCATAAAGATCTTTATTATTTAAATACAGAGATCCCATGAAAGGATGAAACGGACTGTCAGGATTGGGACAGAGCATTATTGTATAAATAGTATGGATCAATTCGTCAGTTCGTGTCGTTATAGTCCAATCTTTCTGCAACGTTTCAACACATAGAGCACCAGTTTCATATGAAATATTGCAATTCCAAATTTTAGTTTCAAAGAAAATCTCTGGAGGATTTAATGGATACATTTCAGGAAAGACAAATAGAATGTCAAATTTCCCTCCTTCATAAATAGATTTCTCAGGACCTTTGATTGTCAGCTTCATTCTTGTAATATTATTTTCGTTAGGTCTAATAATTATATCCAATTGTCCTTTCTGAACTTTATTACTGATAAGTTTGTGTTCACTAGTTATTCGTCTAATTTGAAAAGCACTCATTGTAAAATTTATAAATATTAAATGATAAAAGAAACAATTGAACAAAATTATATATACATTTAAAAATTTTATTTATATTAAAAAAAATTTTATTTAAATTTTTAAACATTTTATTTAAAATTTAATTTTTTAAATTAATTTTTTTTGTTATTATATAAAGAAGTAGTGAATCAATAAAGTGTATTTTATATAATTAAATTATTTTCTAATTACTAAAAATGAAGATCATAGTAAATTTAAGTACTATGTCCAACTCCATAGGAACTAGATGATTTTTTTTTTCTAGCAAAATAATGCAAAATAAAATATGAAATGAAAGATTTTTATTAAGAAGCAAAAGTCTTTCAAGTTTCATCCATTTCGTTTTCTGATATCGTTTATTGAGTGAATTGGAGAAATTTAGTCTTTGAAATTTATTTCAATAGACTGAGAACGGTTTATCATTTTCAACATCCTTTCCTCTAATATGTTAGTTCCATAAACATAAATCAGCTATGTATTGAATTCATCACTACCCTTGATTTTCATCAAGAGAAAACAAATGACACTGTTGCATGCTTTCAATGGACATTTTAATGAAATTGCAAAATTTCTTAATTAAGAAATAACTGATTAAAACAAATATTAGAATATTTACATACGACTTAATATATAAATTTTCTAGTTTGGTTTATTTAATTTATTTACTTCTATAAAATGATCACTAATACCTATTGAGTACACCGCATAAATAGATATGATACTGATCCTTTTTGAACTATTGTATTCCTTCCTTTTTGAAAATACCTTTACACATGAATTACACATAGAAGTTTTATAAAAGATTTCTAAACAACATTAATAAGTCACATATATAAAAAAATATTAGCCAAATTCCATAGAGAATGTAATTTTGCTTATACTCCAGATCCGCGTTTATAAACTTTAAGGGGGGGGACAAAAGAAATTTCTTCATTTTTAATGGACACTTTTTCCTGTGAGAAATATTGAGTTTTGAGAAACACGCTCTATCTCGTCTCAAAGGTATTATAATGAATAAACAACAATAAGTCCAATAAACAAAAACATTATGAGTCATCGTTGAAAATATTTCCAAGTGTATTTAACAAAATAATTACCACAATAATAAATTAGAAACAAATAATAAATTTCTATTATTGACATTTTAAATTTATTTCAAATATGACTATATAGAGCATAATGTTCTCTACACTTTGCTGTTGATAACATATTGATTAGATAATTTGGTCAAGATGAAAAACTCTTTGAAATATTTCTCTTTAGTTTTGAGCTATGACTAATGCATCATAATATAAAAACAAAATTTTTATCCTATAGATAATTAAGTTTTTCCATTAATATTTATATTAGTCATATTTCGATCAGAAAAGTATTTGAATATGAAAATTATAACATATTGTTTTGTCAGTGTTTCTACGTACGTCACTTGCTTAAATTAAAAATTATAATCCAACATTTAGTAGATAATATAATTCTGTACAAATGCTCCTCAGTTTATTATTTATGTGATAGTTGCTTCTTTGTTAAAGATTAAATTGAAAATATGTTTGTTCCCACAAGTCTTATAATTATTATTTTAGGAGTTCAGAAATATAACAATAAATTAATATATAAGTGTTTTTATTTATCTAAAAACTTTCAAATATTTCTTTTTCCAACATTTCTATACTTTTCTCGACGTTCCAACTAAATATTGATAGTTTTTCAAGACTTTGATTTTGGTAAATCCTTTACGCATAACTATTTCGAGTTTCGTGTCGAATTCTGGAAATGATCCATTTCCACAAGCAAACATTTTCGTCCAATACTGAGCTGTTTCATCATAAAGATCTTTATTATTTAAATACAGAGATCCCATGAAAGGATGAAACGGACTGTCAGGATTGGGACAGAGCATTATTGTATAAATAGTATGGATCAATTCGTCAGTTCGTGTCGTTATAGTCCAATCTTTCTGCAACGTTCAACACAATAGAGCACCAGTTTCATATGAAATATTGCAATTCCAAATTTTAGTTCAAAGAAAATCTCTGGAGGATTAATGGATACATTTCAGGAAAGACAAATAGAATGTCAAATTTCCCTCCTTCATAAATAGATTTCTCAGGACCTTTGATTGTCAGCTTCATTCTTGTAATATTATTTTCGTTAGGTCTAATAATTATATCCAATTGTCCTTTCTGAACTTTATTACTGATAAGTTTGTGTTCACTAGTTATTCGTCTAATTTGAAAAGCACTCATTGTAAAATTTATAAATATTAAATGATAAAAGAAACAAATTGAAACAAAATTATACATTTAAAAATTTTATTTATATTAAAAAATTTTATTTAAATTTTTAAACATTTTATTTAAATTTAATTTTTTTAAATTATTTTTTGTTATTATATAAAGAAGTAGTGAATCAATAAAGTGTATTTTATATAATTAAAATTTATTTTCTAATTACTAAAAATGAAAGATCATAGTAAATTTAAGTACTATGTCAACTCCATAGGAACTAGATGATTTTTTTTTTCTAGCAAAATAATGCAAAATAAAATATGAAATGAAAGATTTTTATTAAGAAGCAAAAGTCTTTCAAGTTTCATCCATTTCGTTTTCTGATATCGTTATTGAGTGAATTGGAGAAATTTAGGTCTTTGAAATTTATTTCAATAGACTGAGAACGGTTTATCATTTTCAACATCCTTTCCTCTAATATGTTAGTTCCATAACGTAAATCAGCTATGTATTGAATTCATCACTACCCTTGATTTTCATCAAGAGAAAACAAATGACACTGTTGCATGCTTTCAATGGACATTTTAATGAAATTGCAAAATTTCTTAATTAAGAAATAACTGATTAAAACAAATATTAGAATATTTACATACGACTTAATATATAAATTTCTAGTTTGGTTTATTTAATTTATTTACTTCTATAAAATGATCACTAATACCTATTGAGTACACCGCATAAATAGATATGATACTGATCCTTTTTGAACTATTGTATTCCTTCCTTTTTGAAAATACCTTTACACATGAATTACACATAGAAGTTTTATAAAAGATTTCTAAACAACATTAATAAGTCACATATATAAAAAAATATTAGCCAAATTCCATAGAGAATGTAATTTTGCTTATACTCCAGATCCGCGTTTATAAACTTTAAGGGGGGGGGACAAAGAAATTTCTTCATTTTAATGGACACTTTTTCCTGTGAGAAATATTGAGTTTTGAGAAACACGCTCTATCTCGTCTCAAAGGTATTATAATGAATAAACAACAATAAGTCCAATAAACAAAAACATTATGAGTCATCGTTGAAAATATTTCCAAGTGTATTTAACAAAATAATTACCACAATAATAAATTAGAAACAAATAATAAATTTCTATTATTGACATTTTAAATTTATTTCAAATATGACTATATAGAGCATAATGTTCTCTACACTTTGCTGTTGATAACATATTGATTAGATAATTTGGTCAAGATGAAAAACTCTTTGAAATATTTCTCTTTAGTTTTGAGCTATGACTAATGCATCATAATATAAAAACAAAATTTTTATCCTATAGATAATTAAGTTTTTCCATTAATATTTATATTAGTCATATTTCGATCAGAAAAGTATTTGAATATGAAAATTATAACATATTGTTTTGTCAGTGTTTCTACGTACGTCACTTGCTTAAATTAAAAATTATAATCCAACATTTATGTAGATAATATAATTCTGTACAAATGCTCCTCAGTTTATTATTTATGTGATAGTTGCTTCTTTGTTAAAGATTAAATTGAAAAATATGTTTGTTCCCACAAGTCTTATAATTATTATTTTAGGAGTTCAGAAATATAACNGTAAACACCCTTTGATTTTGTTTCTTCTACCAACAGGCAGCTCGTCTTTTTTCAAATTTTCCTTTCATACTTTTCTGAAAGGTATTATTCGATATTGGATCAACATTATTTTAATTCCTTTGGAGATTATAAACATTTACCCAATATTAGGTAACCGTTATTTTAATTTTTTTGGAGATTATTGGCGTTTCTGTTACGCATTGGTTGCCCGTTATTTTTAATCTTTTGAGAGGGATTATTGGAATCCAACCAATTTCATTCCTTAACGTGTGCACGGTCGAGTTTGCTTCAACTTCTAACTATTTCCTCATCGTTCGGGTTTACAGTTGACTCAGGCTTTTCATTAGCTCGGGCTTTCCATTAGCGATTAATTAATTTTTAATTAGTTTTTTATTTTATTATAACTTTTTCTAGAGACCCTTCATTGGCTTTTTATTATTGTTTTTGGATTTGTCTCATGATTTCGTGTTCAACCATACCCATTTCTCCCGATTGATATGAATCTTTATATTTTATAAATTTTTTAATTAATTTTTGTACTTTTGTTATTTTGGTGTTTTTATTGATTTTTATTCTACTTCCTTTTTTATTTTGTGGTTTTATACATTACCCCAACATATTAAAACAATTTTATTCTTTTAACTTTGCTTTTTTTCTTTACTTGTTCATTTTGCCTAACATTTATTTTTTTTGGAATAAAGGACAGCATATTTATATATTTTTGTTTAAAGCACTGCTGAAGCAAAATTGAATAATTTCATATTATTGGAACCCATTTTGAAACTCCTTGGAATCAATTTCAACGATTCGGTTGCTAAAGATGTTATGGAATCAAAATTTAGTATTCTCATCAATCTCATGTATCAACTTTTTATAGCTTTGGAAAATAAAAAGCGATCCAACACTACGGCATTGTCGATGCAAACAATTCAGGCTCCTGCAACTACACAAATTCAGGAAATAGAAAGTGTTTTATATCAACAAGTATGCTAGATTTGTCTTGACAACGATTCTTGAAATAAAGTTTGATAAAGCGTTTGAAGAAAATAACGCCTCGTCAAACCGACATGGAATTGAAAGAGTTAATAAAAAAGTATCAAGATCACCAGAAAACAATGCAAATTAAAGCGGAAAAAGACCGAATATTGAGCGCAGAAGGTCATCGAGAAGAGACTGAGAAACATCGAAATAGCCGTTTGAATCGGAGTAAATTTTTACGACAAGAACAACAAGAACAAATGAGAAAAATCGAGTAATGATTTTTAAATTTTTCATTTATTTAAATTAAATACTCTTTCGAAATTTACTCCATTCAGAGCTGCTGTCGTTAAGATACCGAAACCTCCACCGAGTAAAACAATTCAAGCAATTCAGAAAAATAAGAAATTAAAAATACAAAAAGAGGGTGAAGTGAGTAATTTTTTTTTGGTTTTTTTTGTTATAATTTACTTAAAATTAATTAAATTGTTTTCATTTATAGTTTGTCAATGTTCGCAATTTTATTTATCAAGAGTTAAATTTATGATGGAAATTGCTCAGTCACGACTATCACAAAAATTAAACATATTTATTATAACAAATCTTGACTTTATTGCTGAGTAGCTCACCTTACCAAAGCACCCGATGAAAAATAAAATATAATTAATTGATTTTGTTTAAATTTTAAAATAAACAAAAATCTTGAAAATTCCAAATCCAGAAATTCAGGATATGAAATTTGCAAGAAAACTAATTTGTTTAAATGAAAAGTTTATTATTATAAGAACTTTTATTTCTTCCAATTTCACCACTGATTATTTTTTAAAAAGAGAGTTTGAAGACTATAAATCAGTAATAAATCGATGTTTGTTGATACTCATGAATTTTCGGCACTGACCTTTTTCAAGTGAAATTCTGTCTCATTTTACTAAAACTCATTTTTTGAATTATACGACGTTCACCATAATTTAAAAAATAATCGGTTATTTTTGGTTTGTTTCTTTTTTATTATTTATTATTTCACTTTTGAAAATTTGAATGACATTGAATTTATCGTGGATATTATTCAGAAAAAACTAACCGTAAAAACTCTCTTTCTCACATACGATAGCCGGATAAATGCGCAAGCAGAATTTTAGTACTTGCTACGGAACCAAACGAATCCGATGTATTCTAATTATGATACAGACTAATAAAATTGCTATAAACATGCCAAATATTGATTTACGAGTAGTCATAATTTTTGTCTTAGACTACGGGAAACGCACCGATCCGCTGGCATGTTTCATCTTGTTCGTCAACGTTTACGGCCGTTTGTATGCGGTACTGAGACACAAATTATGCAAAAGCGCCCCGTAGCGAAAGGGTTAATTGTAACATCGACATTATCTAGCTAATATATACATTGTCTAAGTTTATGCTTTAACTCTAACCATGCTTTAAACAATACGCTCTTTTTACAGTCCCTCATACTTCATTATTCGACGATAGTTTTGGAAAATGTAATATATAAATCATAACTCATATACATAACTCATTCTGAGC
The DNA here is from genome assembly GCA_959609185.1 of Schmidtea polychroa. Taxonomy (NCBI): domain Eukaryota; kingdom Metazoa; phylum Platyhelminthes; order Tricladida; family Dugesiidae; genus Schmidtea; species Schmidtea polychroa. The sequence goes on along the minus strand of CAUHTR010001443.1, from coordinate 7,926 downwards.
AAAAAAATTAAATTCCCTATTTTATATTTTCATGTTCTTAATAAATAGAGTCTTCAAAGAATCTGAACTTTCTACCGCCACAGTGGAATGAGTTGAAAGTTCTTATTTCTGGCTCCAATATTCAGATAATTTCAGATATTTTGATTGGTTGAATTTTTACTAATCTTAATTTTTTGTCGACTTTATTCTCTTAAAAATTGTAAGTAGCATAATAATTGCCTAAAAGATTTTAAATTTATTAACTAAATAAATATTTATTAAATATTTTTAATAGAAATGAAGTCAAAAACAATACATTTTTTTGCATGATGACGATAAGTCAATAAATTCATAAACATCAATTTCGACAAACAAGAAACAAATTTACTGATGAAAAAAATTGAACCTAAAGAACTTAAAAAATGCATAAATCATAGTCGTCTTTAACACGTTAACTGGCATGTGCCAACCCGGCGGTACATGCTACATGTTTTCACCTATTTGGCGGCAGTTAACGTGAAATGTATGATTTTGACTGCAAAATTAAGATTAAGCCTGGTTTATCGTAAAAAAATATGTCTGTTTATATGCGAAGTTTGAACTAAAATTTTTTGTTAGGATGCTCTTAAAGAACTTGACAACTTTGACAGGAAACAAAGAAATGTTGTTGGCCGAGACAGAATAGACGATGAATTGTCATTAAGCCGAGAAGAGTCATTTAGTATTTCTGAAAGTGGTATTACCGACGATATCTTACCGATGATAAGGAAATCTATTAGCGATACTCAAGATATCCTAGAGTACATAAAACCGAAAAGCAATAACGAATACATTTTTAAAATCAAGGCTCGATTAGAAAGTAGTAAAGACTCAAGAATTGCTAGAGAAAAACGCAGACGAAAAGTTTTAGTTAATTGTCTAAAATCTCACCATGAACAGGAAGTAATTTTCAGATTTTATCTATTTTTATAGTGATTTGTTTCAATAAATAGGAAAATGAAAGAGAAAATATGGTCGCAATGAGGTTAATGCGCCAATCGCAAATGGAAAGACGAATTGCAGTACAACTTCTACATCTGAGACATGAAAAAAATGTAATTAAATCCAATCGTCTAGAAAGAGAAACCCAATATCAGGAAAGGCGAGAAAAAGAATTCATAAATGCATTAGAAAAAGAACGAGTATTTATTATTGTTATATATTATTATTATTTTTATTATTATTATTATTATTATTATTATTATTATTATTATTATTATTATTATTATTATTATTATTATTATTATTATTATTATTATATAGGAACTAATCGAACAAATGAAATTGGTCAATTTGGATAATTTAAGAGCTGAGCAAGAGCTTTACGACCTGAAAAAGACACAACACAAAATGATGAAATACCGGAAACATTATGAAATGGCCGAAAAAATGATATATGATATAGTTGATTTAAGTTGTAAAATAAGCGAGTTTAAAGATTTAACTGACGGGTTAGTTTTTGTTTTATTAAATTGTTTTCAATTTTAAAATTTAATAAAAATGAATTGTTACTTGCCTGTGTGAAAATGAGAACTTGAAGGGGTGTTGTAAAAAGTTAGTTTAAAAGTACTCTACGGGTGTAAAGATACTATATAAAGTATGAAAGAGTTTACTTAACTTGGTTTTTTAGTAATATTGTAATATTATTGAATGTAGACGAATTTACACTTACCGTATTCAGCGTTTTAAACAAGAAAACAAAATATTAAATAGACAAAAATAATGTTTTATATTTAATACAAAAGGATTATTACAAATTATTTTTCAATGAAATTACAGCTATTTAATTGTGGCTATATTCAAATTATGTATTTTGATGTTGCTATGAATTCTCCAATTTTTCCATTCTTTTTACACTTCTATATTAATATATACTATATATTAATATAGAAGTATAATATATTATATAGCATTTAATTTTTTCATATTGTAAACTTCACTTGATTTGATTTTAACCATCCAATTCGACAAGTGTATTTACTTTGTATATGTTTAGCTCCCTTTAAAAACTTCATAAAATGAATTATTCATGGGAATATATTTTGGAAAAATCACTTGAAAATGGTAGTGCCCAAAATTCGTGAATATCAAAAAAACATTGATATATTTACTGATTCATAGTCAATTTTTTAATAAATACAATGTCAATTGAATAGAAAATCAGTGGTGAAAAATGAAAAAAGGTTTTTATAAGCGTATTTTATATATTAACTACCACATTTTTAATAATATCCTCTAGGTAATTGAATTTTGTATTTCACATTTAATTAACCACTTGAGTTGGAATGACATATTATGCATTTTGATTGCTATCTGTACCAAATATCGACATAATCTTCATAGCATGTGATGTGATTATAACTAAGTTGACAGTTCTATAAATAACTTTTATGTTTTATGTGTTCAACACGCACTCACGTTAATTAGTTCTCACCGAAAGTAATTAAGTTAATTAATTTATAAATTCCTCAAAATATATCATATGGTTTTATATTTTATAATTTGTAAATTGAATTTCACGTTAAAATTATTTGTCATACTATTCTGTATATATTTTTATTTTTAATTATAAAAATTAATATTTCTAGTAAAATTCCAAAAAAATTAATTAAAGAATGGAAATTGTCTTTCATTAATGGAGTTCCAATTTATGATGAAATCAGCGAAACCGAAAAGTTGAAGAATTCACAATCTGGTGAATTGACGCAAGTAGTTATCCAAGATATTATTTTACCAATTGAGCGGGAAATATCTAGCATAAATGGCATAGAAAAGAAAATGGAATTGCTAGACGAAGAAGATATAATGGAGTATAAGGTTTGTATTGTTTTTATTATTATTTTGTCAGCTTTCAATTATAATTATATATATATTATAATTATAATTATATTAGGAAATTATTTTGGCTAAATTTTTTGATTGAATTTTTAACCTTCTCTTTTTGTTAAGCGATATGTAATATTATTCCAATATTTTTGATTTTGTTAAATAAATAGAAAAATTTATTTCAAGGATTCGCTTTTGTTTTTTATAATAAATATTAAATTTTTAAGTATATTAATCTGGGAAATTTTTAACTGGATAGTCTACTTTTTAATCCCACTAAGATATGTTATATAGTTTGTATTTTAAAATTAATGGTTTATGTATAAAGCTTATTCTATAAATTATCTTTATATGGTTTTTGGTTACACAGATCTAAAGTTGAAATCTAAATAATAATAAATAAAATATAAAGTGATGATTTCTTGGTAGCAGCATTTATTATTTAAAACAATAAAATTGAAAATTGAAACCGATCAAAGGTGAAGAAAAAGATAAATAATCGTACTGTTAATAATTTTTCAATTAAACGAAATGAATATTTTAACAAAGTATCATTATATAATAAATTAAGAAATAATTATTTACAAACCAATTGGTGCTGACAACACTAATGCATAAGTAATAATAATAATAATAATAATAAAACAATTAAATGATAATTTAAGCCTTTTGCTATGAGTAATATATTTAATAAAAATGAAAATATTTTCGACAATAAGATAGACCTTTTCAATTTCATATTGAAATTTAATTGGAAAGGGCTGTCTTACTTTCGAAAATTTTTTGATTTGTATTAAATATATTATTCGCAACAAAAGGCTTAAATTATCATTTAATTGTTTTACAATTTAATTAATGCTGCTGCTACTACTATTTCTACACCTACTTCTACTACAACTACTACTACTACTACTACTACTACTACTACTACTACTACTACTACTACTACTACTACTACTACTAATAATAATAATAATAATAATAATAATAATAATAATAATAATAATAATAATAATAATAATAATAATAATAATAATAATAATAATAATAATAATAATAATAATAATAATAATAATAATAATAATAATGATAATAATAATAATAATAATAATAATAATAATAATAATAATAATAATAATAATAATAATAATAATAATGATAATATGTTCGACCTAAATGTTAAAAGTTTCCAATTATTTATGTCTCTAATCATAATTTCTTTGTTTTGTATTTATGGGAATATAACACAAATTTAAATGGAGCATTGTTTTATTTAATAAATATGATTGTCTGAGTCTTGATTGTATTGAAACTTTTTACCTGTAATTTAGCAATTAATCGGTGAATGGGAAATCGAGGATGAAACTATAGCAGGAATAGATAGAAAAAATAACATTCTGGATTGGATTGTTGATCGTGTACAAATTTTAAGCCATCCTGTTGATGTAATTCATTCGTTTTTATTGTAAATTGTTTATTTGACAAATCAAGGCAAATTCCCAAATCCCGACTTTACCGCCATTTCCAATCAAAGCAGCTGTAGTTGGGAAATGTTTCAGTGGGAAATCTATGTTAATTAGAAATTTAGTTAAAAGTAATTTTGATTTTTAATGAAATAATTTTCAATTTTGTGTATTTTATAGTTTGAAATTAATTGACTTTATCATATACTAACTTTATTATGATATTAACGATGTACTTATAGGGGTTCGAAGATTGCACTGTTTAGTTTCTGTTTAACTTGGAAATTGCAGAGTAGGCCCGTATTTTCCCGTTCATTCCCCCCTTAGTTACATATTGAATTTTGATATTTATTTTTATCTGTGGCATCGAAATCCGGTAAAATAAGGTCAAATGTCGATTCTTTATGTCATTTTTATATTTATAAATTTATTTATATATTTTAAATAATTTTCAAAAACAAAAATTTTTCATTCATTCAGAAAATTTTTATAATTTTTTATACTATATTATGATATATTATAAAATATTATATATTATATATAATATAATAAATTATAAAAATATTATATAATGGTATATTAAAGTATAGGATAATATTAATATTAATATTATTATTATTATTATTATTATTATTATTATTATTATTATTATTATTATTATTATTATTATTATTATTATTATTATTATTATTGTTTTTGTAAATAACATTATTTTTAGATAATAAATGCATATCCATTGTTCCACAAGATGTAATTAATGAAGCTCTTCAAGCTTTCCAGTTCAAAGAAGAAATTGAAGTTGAAACTATTATATCTGTTAATGAAAATGTAATTTATTATAATTCAATTATTTTTTAAATTTAGATATTTGAAGTTATTATTATTAGAATATATTCAAGATGTTTGATGTGATTTTTTCAATAATTTCTAATGTTTAAACCATTTTAACTGACGGCTGTCATATAAATTTTATGATTATTTTAGTCTAAATAAAAATCAAAGCCACACAAATTATTTTCCCTTATCACTTAAAAAATCTTATTATGAATATTTAATACATTCCTCTGAGATGAAAATTAATTTCTATAATTAAAAATTTTTTATTTTGATGCCACCAACTTATTATTAATAATTTATTTATTATTATAATTAATAATTCAATATGTTTTTTGTATTTATTTATTTTTATTAAAAGTAATATTAAAGCGTTTTTTCTGTATGTTTAAAATAAATGACTGTACACCAATCCATCGATTTACGCGGTACATACGTTCCAAGAAACTAACGCTTGAATCAAAACCGCGTAAATCGAGATTTCAAAATCAATCAAAAATGATAGATAGGTTCTAGAAAATAAAAATCTGCGTAAATCGAAAATTCAAGTTCATATAAATTAAGGGGATAGGTTGCAGAAACTCGCGTAAAACGAGGAATATAAAAATACAATTTTATTTAGAAATAGATTTAAAAAATCAACATTTAAATTTTAATATTCATTTAAATTACATTACACCTAATTCCGAAATTTAGTAACTTCTATAATCTAAAAAAATCAATAAATTTATAGTATAGGAACACACAAACTTACATGTGTGTAGAAATTTATTGTTCCAAAATTTAATAACTTTATTATAGGAATTGTGAAGGTGAGAGAAAAATAATTGAACATACCAACACAAAACAATGAAAAATGCATGAAAAATTTCGGAATTGGGCAAAATCTTGAGCGGAACTCGTGCACTCCACGACACAATATTTGACGTACTGCTCAGTAATGGAGTGGGTTACAGACGTCTGGTCGTTAAAATGTGAGTAATCTTATGCAATATATGCATTTGAGAGACACTTGCCACCAAATATGTTTGATTTCATTAAAAAAAATATTACTTTTTATGACTGTGTAAAATGGGTACCGCGTAATTCGAGGGATTGGTGTATTTATTAATATAAAATTATTTGCTAGAATTACTCAAATCCTCATAAAAAATCAAGATTGAGTGTTTCTAAATTGTTACATAAATTTAAAAAAATTTATTATACATTATTATAATTTTGAGGATTTAATTATTTTTTCAGAGCAAAATTGATGAAGATAAAACTGAAAATCAAGTCACTTACATTAATCTCAACGCAAGTATGGAAGAGGGGACTGTTTCATTCAATAAAGCTGAAAATAATATTTCCGATTTCTCGCCAATTGTCAATGAAATTCCTACTATTGTTAAAAAGGTAGAAATTTTTTTCAAAATCTGTAGGTGGTCAGTTGGTAAATTGAATTAATTTTTTTAATAAATTATTTTATATATAAATATACTTAACTGTTAGGGGATCTTAATGAGGAATGATAAAGGGAAAGGAAGAATAAGCAATAATTTTTTTTTATTTTATTATAAAAGTAGATTTGCGATTTTGTTTAAAATTGAAAAATTGATAAATTTTTTATCTTTGTTCAAAGATCTTATTAATAATTATTTCTGTATTTTTCAGGAAATCCAAATTTTTTCTAATAGTTTTTTTTTACTTTATTTCAGTCTTTAACTAATATGTTTTTCAATTTTCTGTCTCTTCCTTTATTTGGGTATTTTTATTGTTATAATCGAAGATAATTATTTTCTATGAAAATTTTGTTTTGGTATTGCTTTGCATAGTCTTATTCCATGTAATAAACTCATTGATGATTTATTTGTTTTTAATTAATTATATTATTTTTGATTAATTCAATTTTTATCATCTTTCTTTAATCATTTTTTTCGGGAAAATTATTCAATTTTTAATTTAAATAGTGGTTATGTAAGTTCAACTCATTTCACTCCATAGTAACTAATTAAAACTATAAGTTCCCAAAATGCATTCAATGAAAACTTGTATAAATTTATTTTGTTCTTCTTAACCCTTTGACCACTGTCGGGACATATATGTTCCAGTCAAATTAAAAAAAATATATATAGATGCTTTATTCTCTGTGCTGTTACAACCAACGCTTGTCCCACTCGTGTTTATAGTATTTTCGATTAGTTTCGTCTATACTCGTTAATTTGCAGCATATGAAAAATTTGAAATAAACATTACACGTTTTAAACAAGCTATATATCTGATTTCTATTGTTAAAGTTACAGAAATTTCATTTTTTAAAATTCGTCATCAAAGGGTTAAACTAATTTTCTTGGGACATTTTTAAAAATAATTCAAATAGCAATTTCATTCAAATTCAGCATCAATCTAAAATTTCATACTCCTTATAATTTTATAGTTTTTAACATTTTATCTATAAGATTTTCAATTTTTAGTGCTTTTTTAATGCTTCTTTAAAACTCAAAAATGTTTTTAAACATTTTCTTTTTAATTTTTAAATAAATTTTTAGAATTTACTCACTACAATTTTAATCTTTTTTTTAAAACTACTCACAAATTATAAACATTAAAGATTTTCCTTCCTTGTTCAAAGAAATTATTTTCATTTTTAATTATCATAATCAAAGCACATCTTAAAACAACATATTCTTTACGACTTGTTTTATTCAAAGTTTGGAAACTTAAAAACTTTCAATTGAATTGCAATTAAAATCATAAAAACATAAAAATATAGACCTCGCACAGGTATAGTCTATGATGAAGGAGG